>JRUX01000351.1:0-15665 GCA_001407235.2 Kudoa iwatai | reverse complement strand
TTTTTTTTAAATTTACTCCTAATATAGACAAATATAACCGTTATATCTTAATATAAGCTGAATTAAAGGCATATTATAAATTCTTAAACACGTATGCTGTGTTAGTTAAACAGCTATGTTAGCTAGTAAACTTTTTTTTAAGAATTTCTACCAAAAATTATTGATTTTATGAATTATTTAAAAATAAAAAAGTTAGATTTGATAAATGCTCAACTTTTTCAAATCTATTAAAAACGTAATTAGTAAATAAAAATATACATAGCTAACCTACACACGCATCTATCTAATCAGTAATCATAAAAGGTTTGATAGATATATTAAATTAGGTTACAACTAGCGCAAATAATCACTAAACTAAAATCTCTAGTCCTATAAAATGTTATGTTATAATGGAATTTATTACCTAAAGGTATGGGAAATAACTAAATCATACCATTTAAAAGATAATGGCACTTTATAATGATTCTAAATTCATAAAAGTAAATTTTACTAATAAAACTATAAATGTTGTAGAATCATGACCAACCACTAGTATAAAAAAACTCCATTTAGTAATGTCTATAATATAAATGATTCTTCGAAAAAATGATGACCCCCAAAAAACAAATAATATTTGGCTCATTCGAATTGTAATAATCAATAGAGCATGGAAGAAATTAGTCCAACATAATAATACATCAACATATAGCATACGTCAAAATGAAAGTAAGTGAGTATGTGTTTCAATAAACAAACAAATAAATAGACAATTTTAAGCAAACACCATATATATTAGCTTTAGTAGTTAAATATCACGTTATTGAATTATTGTGAAGACTTGATAGTGTATTACTTAGAGTTGACCACAATCAGTAATGATAACTTTAGTTTGTGGCTTTCCAGATTGAGTTCCATATGACTCAACAGCTTTTACTACGTTCATTCCTTCAACTACTGAACCAAAAACAGTATGCTTTCCATCTAGCCATTCAGTTTTTTCGGTACAAATGAAAAATTGTGAACCATTAGTGTTAGCACCAGCATTAGCCATTGACAATATACCAGGTCCAGTATGTTTAAGAGTAAAATTCTCATCAGGGAATTTAGAACCATAGATTGATTTACCACCAGTTCCATTGTGATTTGTAAAGTCACCACCCTATATAATTATCATCAATATTAGACAACATTTTAACATAATATTATATTAACAATACTTGGCACATAAAATTTGGAATAATTCTATGGAATGTTGAACCTTTATAACCAAATCCTTTTTCCATAGTACATAATGCTCTGAAATTTTCAGCAGTTTTTGGAACAACATCAGCTCTCAACTAGATATCAACAAGATACACATATTAACAATTACATATATATCTAAAAATTGATTCTACCTCCATAACAATTCTACCAAGTTGTTTTCCATCAGCAGAAACATCAAAAAAAACTCTAGGGTTAGCAACCATCTTCAGAAACCTTCGGAATATCATGCAACGATTGAAAATGTGCGTGGTATTGATACCTTAATCCGATTATCATAGATTCATGTCTCCAATGACACTTGTATCATAATTCATTTGTTTTTTTATTAATGAAATAGATTATTAATTTTTATTTTTTGCTATTAAAATTATAAACTTTTATAGTATGTATTATGTGATTTGATTTAATAAACACGTGGTAAAAACTATAGTAATTAGATTTGTATTATCATGTAACTTAATATAATCAAGCTTTTTCATTTTTCTAAAATATTTTTATACATTACAACCTCATAACAATTCAAAAAAATTGTCATTTTGTATGATAATAATGTGTTTTATTGTAAAAAACGATATCTAAGATGTTTTTTCTAATAACATTTTATCAAATAATAATGGAGCACATTACAAGTATTAAATATTAACCAATAAACATAATAACAAAGTTTTGTTCAACATGTTACTACTATTATAAATGGGACTTTTTTTTTAATATGAATGATCTAAAATAAGAGTTATTCGCATAGGATTTGTCTTTTATATTCATTAGATGGTTGATGATGAAATTCTCATTAGTTATAATATTCTATTCCAGTTTTTGTATAATTTTTATCCAAAACCTTATCTCAGTTTGGTGTTATATTACAAAATAAAACTTTTTATAAATGGATTCCCCTTTTAGTATATTTCATCATTAATCCCGTAGGAAAGGCGGATTAATGTGATATTATCACTGGTATGAAACGTGGCGTTTATATTTCCAAAGGTATTTTACATATTTATGCATCTTGATTTGTTCATTATTAAAATTAATTTTACAAATCTTTAATTAATGGAATTAACCTTATGATTGTTTATTTCTTAAATTTGATATCATTTAATTATCAATTATTTTCTCTCTTTAGCAATCATATTACTTTAAAATAAGGATCATATTGAATATCATTATTCGAATCAATAATATGTTTCTTGCATAGAATATATTTAGGAGTTTATTTAGGATAAAGCATTGCGCCGTATTGTAACTAACAGACCACGTGATATACTTTTTGAGAAAAGTCCAGGTTTTTGTATCATGCTATTATTAATTATTTCTATAAAGTGATGGAAAATAATAAGATATATTTTTTTGATTGATAAAAAAAATTTGAATCTGAAATATTGAAAGAAATTATCGGCTGGTTAATTTTTGAAGAGATTTAAAGCATAGAATGTAAAAAATAATGTTATATTTGATTTAGATATATGCTTGTTTGTGTAAAACATTATTTAAACTTTTGAATTGTATGTTTTTGATAAGTAATCTTACTTTTTTAAAAGATTAATTAGTTAATTTATTAAAAAAATGAAATTTAGGTTGTTTACATTTCATTTATATCTTCATAACACTATAGACCTATAATTATGCATTTTTTGATTAATAAAATAATATGTTATGTGAATTTATACACATAAAAATTCACTAAATAGATGACAATCTGTAACGCAATCGTATGCGCAGGGTATTTAGTAACTAAAACTCTTTTACTAGTTTTTTTGATGAACTAATTATATCTTGAAAATAGTTGATTTTTGGAGAATAATATTTTTAAATTATTAATAAACAACACTATCAAACGCATTTTACTGATTAAAATATATGATATATCATCTCCTCTGTTTTTAAAAAAGTTAATGTATAAAAAATGCTGTACATACAATTAAACTCGAGATTTTTTTAAAATGGCACAAAATAAGCATACAGATAATTTTTGATTAGAATAAACACATGATTGTCAACTAGCTTGTAGTTGATGGATAATTTTCTAATTATACGAGGTAGATAATCAATCCATTAACATAAATAAATTTAACTTATTATAAAAGTCGAATAAATATAATTTTTTCAATAATTTTATAAAAAAGATGATTTATTTTATCTATTAATGTAAAGCATAACTACTATTCAGTCACTATATAATAGTAATATATAAATAGTCATTTTTTATCTTTAAAAACATAAAAATTAATCAATAAAATAATTCTTATAAAAAGTTATGATTATTAAAATCAAATATATTTTCCAATTATCACTGCCGGCTATATACTTTCCAATTACGCGCAAGCGCAGTTTAACTTTTCTTTAATTATGTCAGTTTGCTTAGAAGGAATGGTTAACAGTAGTTTATTCTATATATAATATATAGTTTTTTTTACATATTTAAAGTGAAAGTTCAGCTTGTTACTCAGGATGGCCGAGTAATAGTTGGTAAACTTAAAGGCTACGATCAAACTACTAATGTCGTTATGGAAGAAACTGTAGAAAGGATTTTTTCTGGTAGTGAAGGTGTAACAGAAGTTTATTTAGGTCTCTATATTATTCGAGGTGACAATGTGTAATTTGATGTGTTTAATGAATAGAACACATGTTTGAATTAAATTTAGTGCACTCATTGGAGAGTTGGATGAAGAAATAGATTGCCAAGTAGATTATCCTAGCTTGATTGCTGAACCGATTCCTCCATTTCAACATTAAATATTTATTCAACTACATAATTGATAATTTTTACACAAAAATTTTAAGTTAAAACTTGAAATAGTTATTTTTTATTACACCTTTTGTGTACTAGAATGTAGATTTATCATTGATATTTAAATATATAAATAGATAGAGTCAATTTTTTATTCAATATAACATTAAATTAACACTATACTTAGTATTTTGACTAAATTATGCCTTTTTAATAGATTTATACTAACAATGAATCTGTATCCATAGAGTATTGGATACATGGTATGATTTTACACCTACACTACTATGAATCGATATAATCATTTTTTTTTAATGTTTAGAGCTTTCTTTCTAGCAATTGTAACAATGTTGTCAAATTAAAATTTGACTGATATTAACATAAGGCCTAATCTATTAGGTGGGGATTCTCATGCTCAAGGGTGGTACAACTTAACATTATATTAAAAAAGACAATAAATACTAATAACACTACGCACTATTAATAGTCTACTGTTATGTATGTGTTTCATCACCTGTTAGATAACTTGGCAACATACTTAGTTATAAAATTTAATCCATAAAAAATTTAAACGACAAAAAATGACAGCATAAATGGTAACAAAAGTAAAAAAACTATCACTATTAAAATAAAAAAATATCATTAACTGAATATACTTGTCTCACTAGATTATCATTATTTTAGTCATTAAAGTTTAAAATTAATGATGAAATCAGCAAGTGAATTGTTATATACACATAGGAATTACTTTGATAACTCATAAACCTTTTTTTGGAATAAATTTCATATTTAATAAGTATAAAGAATGCTTGCTTAGCCATTTTATTTTACACAGTGATTTTCATAGTTACACTTATCAAAAATTATAATTTATGATAAGAGATATCACAAGATTTCACGCTAGTTTATACTTTTTGATTCCAAGTGTTGATTAAAAAGCACTATGCAGAGTCATGGGTATTTGATACTTATAAATAGTAGATAAAACGGTTAAAATTGAGTAGTTTTGGTGTTATTTTCCGTCTATTGGTACCAAATCTATTAGTTTAAATATAGTTAGCGCTAAAATTTTGTGTATTGACTGAGATATGGAGAGTTATTTATTATGGTGGAATGACATGTCAAAGAGTTTAGTTCATAAGATTTGAACATGACATAAAACTACAATTGAAGAAAATTTCTATATAGTTGTAGCTTTTGATGAATTAGGACTATGAGCTAGTGAATATTTTGAATACTATTAGATATAATAGGTAATCTTAATATGATTGTATGAAAACATATATTATTGATCGTTTGTATAGTTATATAGTTAAAAACCATTTTTATGAGAAGTTTTTACTAAGCATGATCCAAGATATGATGAATTACTACTAAAATACGCTATAAATATGGTTGCATTAAAGGCAAGAATATTTTTCTACGATTCCATCAGAATATTTAAATAGAATTGCCTACCATCAATTTACAAGATGGCTTAGATAAAATAATACTAAAAAATTTTTTTTATTGACTAAAATGTGACATATTTTAGATGCTATAGAAATGAGCATAAAGCCTGTGACTTTTTCAGATATTTATATGTTCATGTTTAATGATTATTTAGATGTTTATAGTAAAAACTAGGTTCTAATCGTAGGTCAAGGGTGAATTTTACTATTTTTATAAAATTCTATGATAATACACATTAAAAAGATTTAATAATATTAATATAATGGATGGTAGAGTTAAAAAATGTATTTTCAACTTTATTATATAAAAGTAAACAATTTTTATAAATAAGAGAGTTTTTAAGCTAAATGCGTGATTATGCTATATTTTTTTTGGAGGATTACAGTATGGTAATTTTAAAATGATGTAATACAGGTGCTATATCTAAATGTGAGTAAAAATTTTACTATTTTCCCACTAAATGTAGTATATAATCCAAATATAACAATAAATGGCTTTTTCTTTAAAGGTAAATAAAAAATGAATTATAGTATAATATAGCCATATATTAAACATTAGTGTTACTAATGGGAGAAGGATTAAAAGGGTGCTACATCATACCTTTAACAACAAATTATACTTGTAGTTTTAATGACTACTTAAAAACAAAACTTAAATGATAATTAACATATATAGTAAGGAAAAAAAGACTATTTCTAAGAATTAATTTAATACATTAAACAGACTCACCCTCTAAATAGCACCACCTAGATAAAGACTACATTAATGGGTTATTATATTTTACTTACTACTAGATATACGGTCTATTTTCTTAAAAAAATGACAAACAGCCTAATTATCAACTTAATGTTGCTTATAATGGATATTATTAGAAATATAATACATAAATTCATACAACTATTGACACTAAAGTGAAGTGATGTATGTTGACTTATTAAGAATTAAACAATGTCATATTATAGCATTATATTAACAGTATTGGCAGAATGTAGAATTATAGATAAAAGATGTAGAAAAAAAAACCTATTACATATCAATAAAAATAGGCAAATATAACTTTAATTCCTATTATAGTAATGATGCATATATACATAGTAGAAAAGTATTCAGTAAAGAAAAATATATGTTTAAATATATAATAAAGGTATAAAATTTTTTAAAGATAGGGCACGCCAATTTTAACTAAAATAAAGGTTTCTGAATGTTAAGTGAATAGGCCATATTTTATGGATTAAAAACTATTAAATATATTTCTAAAATTATATTCTTTTTATAATTGTATATTATAGAGCTAAAATAAAACGAATATATATATAAGATAACAAATACTGTTAATAAAAATTAAAATAATCAATTAAAATAAATCTTATGATTTGAAACATATTAAAAATCATATGTAAGTTTACTGATGGGTTAAAATAGAAGTGATAATTATAAGAAAGATATCAATCCATACTTCATTGCAAAAATTAAAACTTAAACGATAATGCAAAACAACTATCAAGTCGTTCATAATCGTGACAATCCTATTATTATAAAGAATAGTTTCATTTCATATAATAACAAGTAAAAATCATTGTAGATGGGGTATCATTATTAATATTATAATTATTTCCTTTAAACTACAAAAAATTAGCTTTTCACAATGACAAATCTATATTTTAAATTAATTTAGAAATATAAAGTCAATTCTTTCTAGAGTATGCAACTAATATAAAGCAGTGATAAAAAAAATAGGATATAGTTGATTGATACTAAAAATAAATGGAAATTAATTTAGAAAACTGCATCTTGTGGTAGAACAATTTGGTATCCACAACAAGCATATCCTGGTATTACATACATAAAATATCCATCTAATCGTATAAAAACTTCTAAATATGAAATATGGAATTTTTTGTTTTTGAATATTTTCTATCAACTTTGTAAAGTGGCTAATGCTTATTTTGTTATTATTATAATTATGATGGTAAATTTTTGTTTGTCATATGTTTTAATGATTATCAATCCACATTAATGACAAGTATTATATGTATTATTAGTTTTTAGTAGAAAAATGGTCACCAATTAGTCCTTACACAAGTATGATACCATTATCTGTAGTTATGCTCACTACAATGGGAAAACAAGTAAACTATTACAGATTTAAAATGATAACTACTCATCATCATCATTAATTGAACAAATATTTGTATAGTTGTATGAAGATATTTCTCGGCATAAATCTGATAATCAAGTTAATAACATGCCCATCTATATTATGGTGAATAATGAATTTATTAGAAAAAAATGGATTGACATAAAAGTATGACTAGATTTTTAAAATATTTTCGTATTATTTGTTTAATTTTCCGGTATGTTTTGCTATGATAAACTAATATAATTATTAGATATTATCAAACAACGATTTTATTACTATCATTAACACGTAAAATATTGCATGGGTTTATAAATAAATCTGCTTACATATTTTTTAATAGTGTCAAAAATTTATTAAATAATAATTTTAATAATGTAATTTTTTTATTAAAATAAGACTACCATCTATTTTATTAATATATTCATTGATTGATAATAGCTGTTAAATATTTATTAATAATCTTAACAAATAAAACTAATTTAATTGAATATAATTCTAGGAAAATCAATCTAATTTTTGTACTTTTTAGGTAGGTGATATTATCATGGTCAAACAAGATGAAGAATTTCCATGTGATATGATATTGCTATCTTCAGATAATAATCAAGGTGTCTGTTATATAACCACAACTAGTCTAGATGGTGAAACTAATGTAAAAGTATCTCTAAAATCTATTCATGTATTGTAACATTGCGCCAACTTACACACTTTAATCATTTTAATTACCAGGTATGACCGCGCATATGTGATGTGACTATAAGAATGATCATTTATTTGTTGTTATTTAAAAATACAAATAATTTAATAAAATTATATTATTAACATGTATAAATTTTCAACAAATATTTCTATGAATATCATAATATGGAGATAATAAAAGACTTTCATCCATCCATTTTATTTCGTTCTCTCTCTGTATTTTAAACAGTAAATTTATATAAAAGTTATGAAAATGAGTAGTGTTTTTATTTAGCTTATTCATCAACTATTTTTTTGTTTATTACAGTAAATATAAAAACCAAATAAATGTTTACATTTTTAATTGGTTTATAGAAAAATAGCTAATTATCAAAACATTTTAATCATATAATTATTTAAGAAACGCCTTGCACCGAAGCAAACTCGGACAATGAGAAGCCCGGAAGATTTTAAAAAGTTATATATGCGTGTTGATCTAGATGAACCTAATTTCAATCTCTATCAGTAAGTTATTTAGTTATATAATATATGAAAAATTTGGATATATTTTTGAATATATTATCCATATACATATAGATTGAATGGTAAAATTATATTTGGTGATCTTAACAGTGCATGTGTAAATGAAGAAGATTTAGCCAATGGAGATAACCCTAATTTTTCAGTAGTGTACTTTTTTTTTGATATGTATTATGATTATATAGTTAAATTATTTTTTTTTTTAAATTTTACAGTTCAATCGACATAAATAATATACTTCTTCGTGGTGCTAGATTGGTTAATAATCATCAAGTTATAGGTAAAGTTTTTGTCTATTAAACATACATGTTATTAAAAAATAGCAATTATATTTTTTTCTATCATATGATATAAATTAAGGATTTGTTGCATTTACCGGTAGAGATACTAAAATGGCACTCAATCTTAGAGCTAAAAGAAACAAGGTTTCAGTTGTTGATCAAACACTCAACAAACTCATTCTTGTTATGATTATTGTGTTAATATTTTTTGTGTTTATTTGCTTAATTTTCCGATATACTGTTGGAAATTTTCAAGATTTATGGTACCTTGGAACAATTAGTGAAAGCATAGTAATTAATATATTATAATTTATCATGAATAGACTTTAATAAATATTATTTGTTATACAGACTGTAACTGATGTGGTTATATCAGCAATATCTTACACATCTGTATTCAATTATCTTATACCTATCTCATTGTATGTCTCTCTTGGTAGGTCTTTATATTAATCTATCACATATGATGATTTTAACTATATAGAAGTTCAAAAAGTAATAAATATCATGTTCATTAATTGGGATCCTGCAATGTACGATGAGGTAAATTGTTTTTTTCACTTATAAGCATCATATTGCATGGCACATTAAAAAAACTAATAGATATGTTACACTATATATAGACAAAATATTGTTGCTATTGTTAATCAATTATTTTGTATATAAAAATAAATAATATTAATTATTAAATTATATTTTATTGATATTATGTGACAGATAATTTATTTATGTAAATTTCTTTTTTAAATTAAATATAAAATAAAATATTTAGTTTTTTTAATTAATAAATATATTATAGTTGTGATATTTGGATAGATTGAGTTGTAAAATTTTATTTTTAACTTTAAATATATAATCTATGTGTAATATATAAATTTGGAATAAAATATGATAATATACAGGAGTCAGATACACCTGCAAAATCTAATACATCTGATATTATTGAAGATCTTGGTCAGATTGAATATATTTTTACAGATAAAACTGGAACACTTACTGAAAATAAAATGGTTTTTAAAAATTGCTGCATAAATAACATTAGATATCATGTATTGCCTACTTATAAAGCATAATAATTGTTAGTTGCTTTTCCTAGGAAAAACATGGTGTACTTAGAGAAGAAATATCTGGTGTAAATGCTGTCATTTCTCAAGTAACATAAAACTATAGTTTACAACATACACTTTTCTGCAATTATAGTCATATGAAGTGACAAATTTTTTTAAAATACTAGCTCTTTGCAATACAGTCACTGTTGAAAAATCAGATAGTGATCGATTTAGTTATTTGGTATTTATATTTATCACTAGAAAAAATAGATTAATTAAAATAATTCATACACATTAATTTGTTTTAAATTTTATATACATAGGCATCATCAACCGATGAAAAAGCTTTAGTTGAAGCTGCAAGTCGAGCTGGAGTTATTCTCATGAATAATGAAGATGGACAAGTTACCCTTTGTGTCCATGGAATACAAGAAATGTATCTACTCACATAATTATAAATAGCTTTAATAATTTTCCATTTAAATAGATATACAATTTTAAATATTCTTGAATTTGATAGCACTAGAAAAAGAATGAGTGTCATTGTTAAGACTCCTGATGATAAAATTATACTTTTTTGTAAGGGAGCTGAATCAAGTGTTCTTGGTAACTGCTCTGTTGGTGACAGAGAAGTTACACTAGAAATTGTCAATGACTATTCTATTGTAATATTTGCTAATAATTAAAAAAATTGAGACTTTATTAAACTCATTCATATCTCAATCTTATACCAACTATATTTATTAGATGGGACATAGAACACTAGTTATTGCCTATAAAATTTTAACCGAAGATGAATATGCTATCATCAGTAAAAAAGTAATTATATTTTATGTTAATAAATGAATGATTATTTATGTACAGATTCATGAGGTGGTAACATGTGTCCAAAATCGAGAAGAAAAGGTATTACATTTATAAATAAATGATTAAAATGTTTTCAACTATATGGATTTGATTATTTAATGTTAAAAATATGGAAAAGTCATACGATAATCATATAATTTTAGATGCTGACCTTGTATGAAGAAATTGAAAACAACATGGTATTACTAGGAGCAACTGCTGTTGAAGATAGGTAACTATTTTATTGGTGCAGCTTAATTCTTTCTAAATAACCTACTATATAGACTTCAAATGCATGTTTCTTCAACGTTGATGGCATTTCGCAAGGCTGGTATTAAAGTGTGGGTATTGACTGGTGACAAACAAGAAACGGCTCTCAACATTAGTTTAACATGCGGCCATATTTCTAATGATATGCATACTTTCTATTTGACAACTAAAGGTAGAGGTGATGAAGATATTCTTGATGAAGTCATGGATAACTACTTGGATGTTCTGTATAGAGAATCAAATGGAAAAAAGTTTGCACTAATAGTTGATGGCCATGCTCTTGTTAAAATATTAAATTGTTATTTTGAAAAATTTCTCACTATTTCAACCCAATGCCATGCAGTATTGTGTTGCCGCATGTCACCTCTGCAGAAAGCCAATATTGTTCGAATGATTCGATTTTCAAAACAAAAACCTATAACACTAGCTATTGGTGATGGTGCTAATGATTGTAGTATGATTCAAGAAGCTCATGTTGGTGTTGGAATTATCGGTAATGAAGGACGTCAAGCTGCTTTGTGTAGTGATTTTTGTTTCAAAAAATTCTATTTTTTAAGACAATTGCTGCTTGTTCATGGGCACTATTTCTATACAAGATTAGCATATACTGTAGTCTATTTTTTTTATAAAAATGTACTATTTATTGTTCCAGTTGTATTGTATATTTTTCATTCTGGACTATCCCCTGTGGTATATTGTTGTTTAGAATTAATTATTAAATATTTCATTGTCAATAGACATGCTACGATCAAACCATGCTTACATGTTTCAATCTGACATTCACATCATTACCTATATTTATGTATGGAATATTTGAGAAACGGTATGACATTAAAAAACTGTATGATCAGCCTTTACTCTATAAAAGTCTATTGCGAAATACAAAAATGAGTGTCACTATACTAGTCCAATATCTCATTTTAGGTAGGTGCTTTAATTATTGTTCATTTTTAATCATAAAATCATATTATCTATTTTAAATAAATTTTATAGGTCTTTTTCAAGGAATTTTATGTTTCTATTTTATTTATATCTCCTATAATAATGGATCAATCAATAACTCTCAAATGGTA
The DNA here is from genome assembly GCA_001407235.2 of Kudoa iwatai. Classification (NCBI taxonomy): domain Eukaryota; kingdom Metazoa; phylum Cnidaria; class Myxozoa; order Multivalvulida; family Kudoidae; genus Kudoa; species Kudoa iwatai. The sequence continues at coordinate 3,363 of JRUX01000351.1, read as the reverse complement.
AATTGTTTTATTTGATAAAAAATAAAGTTGTTTACATTGATCAGAAATTTTCTCTACCTGAATTTTATTTATTTATTGGTCATTTGGTTGTTTTAACAGCTGTTTTTCAAGTAGGATCCATGATTTTTTTTTATATTTAACATAGCAAAGATAATTCTCACAATCTTTATTAGGTCCTTATTGATACCAAAGATTGGAATTTTCTTACATTCATAGCAGTTACTTTGTCATTACTATGCTTTCCAGTTTTTTATACATTCACTAGTCTTATCTTTAATTCTAACACGTAATTTCAATCTATTTCTTTAATCGTTACCAGTAACGAGGTGATGAATAATAGTTGTAATACACTGTTTTTAGATCATTTTTTTCAAATTTTTTTGTGGATTACTATGCACTCTTCAATTTATATTCTATACCCCAATTTTGGATTGTATGTATATTTTTAGTACCATTTCTATTACTACCACCATTATTCTTTCAAGCATACGTTGAAGATACCTTCCAACAAACAGTAGTCACTATCTATCAATCATTTATATCAACATTTTTATTCATATTTATTTTAGATAACTATTCCGGTACAACCTGTTTTTAGTCTTGTTAGTAGTATATCTGACTGCAATGAATTATCAGCTAGCAATTAAATACTACTGTTATGATCTAAAATAAAACTTACATATTACTCCAGAGGAACTTTTTCAAACAAAAAACTGTGTCTATAGAGCTACTATTTGTACAATTTATTTTTATATCATTCGCCTCTCTATCCATAGCCCACGTAATAACAATTAAGTAATGCGCATGCGCACATATAGCTGTAATCTAAGTTTGAAAATATGTCAAAAAATTGCCTATTATTGAAAAAAATATCCAACTAGAGTTATATAGTGACAAAATAATACATAAACTATCTAAAGAGAAAAAAATTGTTGTCAAGTGTATTAATATTTATCTACAAGTTGCAATAGAAAATTTTTGGCAAGATGTTGGTTTTCAGATAAAAATCATTAATTTTTTTGAAAAAATTATTGTGTATAGATAATAAATAATATCAAATTATTAGTTTTGGAAGTAATAAGATATCCCGAAGAATTACGCCTATGTGCCGAATCAAATATTAGCTCATCTTAAACAAAATAATCAAATGAAATATCTATAAAAACTTAATAACTAGTTAAAATAAGGTTTTATTATCAAAACATTATTATTTCGTATTGTTATGTCTATTAACATACAGAAATTTGAATGTTGACAATGTGTCATGCGCATGCAAAATAGAATGTAATGCTAAAATGATAAACAACACAATGCTTAATACACAGTTTAAACAGTGTTTAAATACAAAATGTATGTCGAATATATTTATATCCTAGTTAACATCTTTGTTTGGTTTATAAGTAAAAATTCTACAATAATTTTAGGTGAATCAAGTTATATACACGATACAAATTTACATGACAACCGTAGCCACCAAAAGAATTATTAAAATGGTTGCTCCAATAAAAATTGATATATGATTGATTAGTGTGTTGGATGAATTGATAGTTAAATCTTGCATTTTTGATATCTTAATATAATTAATCAAGTGTAATACATAGTTGACAACTAAAGTGATGTTTATATGTTCAATACTTTAATAGAATTGGATGATTTACTATCAGTAAAATATAAAGTATTGAATGTATTGACAAGACATTTACAGGTTAATGTCAAGATAACAGGATCATAGGAACACAAATGTTGAGATATATTATTATTGCTATTATCTCTAGAATAGTAACGAAGATATAAACATATATGCAATAATAATAATAAGTTATATATAACATATTATATTTGAGATTATTCCAACTGTATTCAATACAATATACATCAAAAAGCTCATAGATAACAGCTTTATCGTCATTCTACAGGATATTAAATTGTTATAGTATTTTTTGTGGAATACCATAAAAAAAGGAGAATAATTGATAAAAATTATTACCGCAATTAACTGTAAAATAAATTGATTTGAATCATAAATGATAGAATTGGATGGATTATGGGTGAATTTGCCAAAAACTGATATAGATTGTACACTATTTGTTTTGGTGGTAGTATTTGGTTGATTACTACAATAAAATCTAATCAATAAACATAATATTTAAGAATAGTACTTTAAAATGATTTTTAATTCAGAAGAAAAAAAAGGATACGAACTATTTGACATGATTGTTTTTAGCATTAGATTTCTAAGTTCAATAAACATTGAATTTTCATCATCTAATAACAATTATTATCTCATATTATAACTATATAATATTGAAAAACCTTGAGTATTAGCAACAAAGTTTCCATGGGTTTGATTTGCTAGCTCATTCATATTACAATAGAATGAATAATCTTAGAAAAGATATAATAAATACATTGTAATAACAATCTCTCTAATGGATAATAAAATATACCAACAAATCGAAAATGATGACTAACACAGGAATTAATTTTATAGTTGCTATTTTGTGAAATTGTTACAATTTTTCTAATCAATTGAATAATATCAACTTCCGAATAGGATGTAACCTATTTAAAAATATTAAAATTTGTTGATATATAAGCATACATTATAAAAAGTTAACCATTCATTACAATTTATAGGATCCAATAGATAATCAATTACTGCTAGTAGAAACTATAAAAATTGTTGTTAATATATAGAATATGCATTATGATATAAAAATGTAACATTGAGAAATTCAATATCAAAATTGTTAGAATTTTTATCAAGATATTGAACCATATCATTTAAAATAGAAATAATAAGCTTAATTTCACCAGAATACAACATTCGCTGTTGACTTATTATTTCTAAAGTATTTGTTAGCTGTTTTGTTAACTCTAGCATGTAATTAGTTGATATAATGGTTAGATTGCTTTTCTAAAATTATAAACATTACCTATACAGCTAATAATATATGAATTACATACACGAATTTCCATATTTACATTATTAATGATATTTGAACTACAGTTGATAAAATTAGGTGTACTCCATGTGCCGTCATTATTACATTTTCTGGTAGTATTACCTATTAATTAAAAATTAGATATTGAAATATACTAAAAATTGTTAAAAACTTTAGCAACAATATTATAATACCTAAAATATTATCTGGACATTCAATAGTTACTGTATCTCCAGCAAGTGTAATATTCCAAACAATATTATATTCATATTTTTTATCACAGAATTCTATTATTCAATTTTATAAATTCAAAATACATGTATATTTTATTACTAGATAATGTCCTATCATTATTATTGTAATTTAATATTGTTTCTTTTAGTAATTGTGGAATAGCAGTGGTAGTAGTAGTAGTAGT
>JRUX01000347.1:0-10114 GCA_001407235.2 Kudoa iwatai | reverse complement strand
CCATAATATAAATGAACTATAAAAGATATTACTCCTAAGTCGCTTTACTATACACTTAATTATTATTCTTTACTATGATTTAATTAGATAAAAAACAAATACGCATGTATTTTAAGATTATAATATAATGAAATCATAAATGTTAGTTAAAAATATATCGAATAAATTAAATGCATTCTTAATTTTTTAAAATATATATAAGATTTCAAATTAAGTATTTTTTTTCAATTGTCTATTTATTTCATGTTTTTAGTACAACACACTGAATATAAATCGTCCTGTGTTGGATGTAGTGGCGCTAATGTAAAAAAGTGTAATAGTATCGAATTCCCAGGAGCTTTATATGAAAACAAGAATGAATATAGAATAATTGTATATGCTGCAGATAAGTCAAATCCAGTTAAAATTGATATTCCAAGTACAGACTTACTGATACATTAAGTTATATTACCAATTTTTTAGAAATATATCAAAAAGGAGCCATTCAACAAAAATTGGCTGCTCATACTGATGGTGATATAGATAAATTTACTGTCACACTATCAGATTTTCCAGAAAACTCCTATAAATGCCTCATTAAGATCACTAATTTTGAAAGCACGCCTGCATTTATAAAACCTACATGTTCTGGAAATACAGATGGTACTGATTGCATCGCAGCTTGTAATGCTGCTGATGTAGAAATTGCACGCATCGTTTCGAAGCAGCCTCGTTATTTAAGTGTTTGTTGGGGCTATGATAAAACAGATGCTGGTCTGTGCAAAGAAGCAGCAATATTTCAATTAAAAATGGGTACTTTACTATCTTTATTGAGCTAAAATCAAAAATTTTTAGATTATCTTCAAAAGCACACTTATAAAGTAGCGTATGAAAGTGACAAGCCAAAGATAACATTTAAATCTAATTCAGTAACTGATTGGAAAATATATGCAAATGAAAACGAGGATACTGATGGTGGAATAGACCTAACTAATTTCAAAATCACTTCATATGTTGACGAACCAACTGATAAATCAGTCTTGCTTACTTTAGGAAGAAAAATGGATTATTATTTACTAAAATCTTCAATAATATGGCCTAGTATCATATATTACACAAATAATACTTATTTGAAAAAAAATACACCAATGCAATCCAAAATGTTTTATTCTATTGAAAGCAATGCAAACACAGATGAATTATTGATTAATCATATACCAGGATTAGATTATGATGAAATATGTCATGTAAAAGTTAATAATGTACAAGATGATGGATCAGATGGTGACAGCATTTTAAATTCATGCAAAAAAATTTCAGATGGTTGCTACCAACTATGCCGTCATACCAAGATAGCTTTACAAGCTCCACTAAATGAAGGAACTGTAGGTATACAAGTTAAAAGAAGACTAGATGGAACAAATACTTTTAAGCAATACTTTAGAAGTAAAAATTTTAGTTTTAAATTTTAATTCACTTTTTGTATTAGAGGGAGAATCTGGTGTTGCTTTATCTGATATTACTGAAAATGGAGTTAAACTTGTGGGACTAAACACATTTACTACAAACAAAAAAGGTGATAATAATCCTACTTGCACAATTACCATAACAAAGGCCCATCTTTTTTCACAAAATGCACCATCTAGAGCGCAGTGTAATAATGCCAATTGTGATACGAATTGTGCTGAATCGTATGATATATCTGGGTTTGAAGCTGCTACCAATTATATCATAGCAATTACTGTTACAGAAATGGGAACAACTTCAACCTATGTGAAATATCTAGGTTTTAGGACAAGTAAATAAAAATTTAGATTTTCCATTTTAATAAATTATAGGTGGAGGAACAGCTCCATCTGTGTCTGCAACCCAGCCAACAATAAACTATGTTACTTATGTTATTACTCCTATGCAGCAAGACAAAACATTAGCAATTTGTCGACTCTACATAAAGAAAACTGTTGATGGAAGTCCTGATTTTGGTACTCCAGTTTGTAAAAACATAGGTGTCTGTGAAGATTTATGCCACTCAGAATTCACTGTGATTAACTTGGATGTTGGTGAAGATTACAAAATCATAGTTGAGTCATCATTAGGGAAGCAGGTGATAGAAAAAACTTTTAAAACAAGTAAAGAATAATTTTAAAGATTATTTTATCATTATTATTTAGAGGAAGCAACACTTACTTTTAGTTCTATTACTAATGGATATAGTGATTTAACAATACAAACAAACAATGATGCTGGAGAGGTGGATGTTATTTGTGAGTTTACACTGTATGAGGAAATTTCAAATACAATGACGATCCCAAAATACTGGTGCTATGAGGATGAATGCTCTAACAAATGTGTTATTGACTTTAATGGGCTATCGCGTAGATATAATTATAAACTTCGTGTTCGAGTTATTAATTTTTCAAAAATGAATGAACACGAAGTACAATGTATTTTCAATTGATTTATCTAATTTTTTGTAAATAATAACTTACTTAATATTTTAAAGATTTAAAACCTGAACTTGGATATATTGAAGGGTAATTTAAATATTTCATTGAAAATAATTAAATATATGTTATTTTAGTATTTAAATAAGGTTTAATTTAAAAATTAAATTACATTTAAAGGAAATTATCGCACAAGACTTGATGATCTGAATAAAATTGATCCAATTGAAGAAATATTAGAAGCAGTTCATCCAGGGTATTTTATACTATAAATAAATTGACATAATAAGACTTTATTTAGTAAAAAATTATCATTTTAAATGATTTAATTTATTTAACAATAGAAAAATTGGATTCTGGTGCAAACATTAATAATGAAAATACGTAATTAATTGTCAATTATGCAAACATTTTAATTTTATTTTGTTTAGAAAATTACTACATAGTTATATGTAACAATTCATATTTATATTATTTTTATATAATCAAAATATAGTCTATATGGAATGATTCCAATAATTGTGGCTTTATTGGGAGTTGTTGGATTGGGTATTTTCAAGGTGACTGCAGGAAAATCTATGGATCTTTAAATTTTTTTGTTTATTAAGAAATAGTATTTTTATCCCTAATTCATGATGATTATTAGTTTTTATTAAACTAAATTTGATTTTTTTTATGCTGAAATGATACATAATTGTACCTATTTTATATTTTTTGAATATATTGTAGAATTTTTTCATATAAAAATTAAAACAATTATGAAACACTATTTAAATATTCAAAATAATTATATAAATAGATAAAAATAAAATATTATAGGCTAATAAAATATATAAATCTATATTAAATAGTAAGTATTTGATTTGACATAATTTATCATAAAATTAGTAATAGAAGGTTCTTTCAGTACAATAAAGTAGTTCTAAATGAATATTGCCTATATAAAATTACTAGATTTAAAAATTTAAGTATTGTGCTATTTAAAGTGCTAAGCATATATTTATATAAAATTTACAAGAAAACAGATTCCAGCATTTATTTAGTCATGTTATACGTTAAATGTCTGTAAATTTTCGATATATAATGAATTATAAATATATATTTGAAATAATTAAGGTAATATATATTTTTTGAACTATTTTTGGCTACTATATAGATATATAGCATGATATTTGTATTTAACCAATTTAAAAATATGATAAAAGGAAAAATTGTTTAAAAAAATTAATATCTAATTTAAAAGACAAATATGATCATTTCATATTAAAAATAATAATATAAAAGAAAGTAATAATTTATAATTTAATTTAGTTTGATAATAAATATAAATAATTAAATAGTATTAGCAGAACTTCATTCATTTCATTTAACATGAAAGAATAACAATCCTTCAAATAAAATTGTAATGTAATAGGCAAATTTAAGGAGATTGATTATCTATAGAACAAATATTATGTAGTTAAAAAAAATATATAGAGTAAAATATATTTAAATAGATATCAAAATAATAAAGTATTGTATAATTTTGTTTTTTAAGTAATTTAGTCATGATTTGTAATAAGTAAGTTAAAAATTATATATTTAAACGTTAAAAACTATTACGATTATATTATTTTATGAAAATATATATAATATGTTGGTCAAAACTAATAATTAAATAATATGATATTGATATAGAATTCATATAAAGACTTTATTAGATAAAAAAAGTGCATTTATATCTATTTAAGTTAAAGAATTGGATGAAAATAAATAAATAAATTTACAGTGATTAATTTATTTGATTATATTTATAATAATGACGAAAATGTTATGTTGATATGCATTAAGAAGATTGTTTATTCAATAAATAACATAAAAACTAAGAAGAAATGCTTAGAATAAACTCTAGAAGAGTTCTGTTATCTTTTAACAAATAAATATTTATTGAACTACCATAATTTTTATTTAAATAATTTAATTATTAAAAAAATTGATATATTTTTAAATGAAAACATTTTATATTAATCCTTCATCAATAAAATAACCATAAAAAAAGATAACTAAAAAATAAGTTTCAATAAATATGAATGACCTAAATTAAATCTTAAAAATAAAAATGTTTATGTTATTTTTTTAAGATATTACGAGATATAAGGTAAAATAATAAAAACAACTACTATATATATTTAAATATACTATTTATAGAATAAAAATGTTATTATTTTTGAATTATTAAATAATGATATATGTTAATATATATTAATGAATGATATTATGTATGATATTAAATAAATTATTATTAAGAAATAATATGAATTACTTACTTATATCATGAAGATAGTGATATATGATTTTTAATGCAAAATATAAAAGTAGATTAATTTTAAATGGTTATGTGTTATATAGAATCAAGTATCAATCTACATAAATGATCATAAAATAGTAAAATCTAAAACTAACTATAAATATATTTATATATAAAATTATTATTTAATAGAATAATATAAAATATAGATTATTTGATATAACGGAAACATTTTATTTACAAATAGATATTAAGAAGTTGAAAAAAAAATTAAGATTCTGTTACAATGTTGTTGATATTTAAAAAAAACAACATGACAGTCATAATAATAGGTTATTGTATATTTTTAACAATATAGATACAACTTTAAATTAAAAAAAAGGCGTTACCTATTTAAAACAATAAGAACACCAAAATATAGAAATAGTAACCTATCGCTTACTATGATAATCTCTTCGTGTTCTTTCGTAAAACGATTGTATCTCACGTTATAGTACGCTTAGAGTATGTCATCAATATGTGATACAAATGAAGTTGAACCAAAAAAAGATATATCAACAATGTTAATTGCTATATATTCAGATGAAGATGATACATATGATAAAATGATAAAAAATTGTTGTGAAAATATGTTGAATATGACAATTAAAGAGTTTGAGTTATTTAATGTTGGATTATCAAAATTGGAATGGAATAAAGTACATAAAGAAGAAAGATTAAGTGTTTTAAGTGATTATATAATTGATATGACAATGGCATTTCCATCATATGGTGTAACTATAATGACAAGTATATTTAATTCAATTGGTAATGGACTTGATATTGATACAATAAAAGATATGGATATTTGTTATGATATCAATAAAATTTTGCCTAATTTAGTGAATTCATATAGATTAAAAACTATTAGGTATTTATTTGAAATAAAAAATTGTTTATAATAAAAAAATATTTAGAGCTATTATGGAATCGAATATCTATGTAAAAAATTCATTTAAAACAATTGTATCATCAAGCAAATGGAACCATTATCAAGAAACATATATTTTAATGATATATATAGCAAATTTTTTATATCTTTATGATATGATGGATATGGATCATCCATATGGTAGATATTATAAAGAATTGTTAGTTTCAGTTATTTTTTCTATTTTATCATCGATTGATTGTGAATTGGATCAAAGTTATGTGAATGAAAAATGTTCATTTATGTCTGCATTAAGACAAAAAAATGTTTCTTTGAAAGCAGTTTTGAATCATAAAAAACATAATTTAACATCAGATCAAATTGAACAATTAGAATTCTATAATAAGTTGGATATTCTTTTAAATTTTGTTATTCGATATTTTAATCAAATGTTGACTGATTCTCCTAAAAAATGTGCTTATTTTTTCCCTATGATTATTCGTGTATTTGATTCTATCATTATAAATTCTCATAATACTATTGGAGTTCAATATTTTTGGTTTTATTTTTGTTCTTGTAATAAAGTAAGTTTACATTAAAATGTTATCATTTAACTAATGTTAGTTATTTATTTTAGAAAATTTTACATCAATTTTTAAAGCACATATGGAATAATATATTTGTATCACAAAAAAACTCTAATATTAAACGTTATTTTTATGTTAATTATTTGATTGGATTATTATCATATTCATCAGCTGTTTCCACACGGTTATGTGAAATATACTTACAAAAAATTGATACTTATTTACAAAAATATCAAAAGAAATATATTACTACTAATCATCAAATGGTTATTGATCATAGTGTTATAAATGAATCATCATTAGACATAAGAAAAATTCATACCAAAACTATAAATTATGATAACTGGAAATCATCTGATGATATTGAATATACAAGATATTTGTGTCATCAATTATATTATTTACTTTTTCAAGGTTTATTAACTATTATTGTTAATCGATACTCATTCTTATGTCATTATCATCATATAAAAGATCACCATTCACATGCTACTACTACTATTGATACCAATTATGTCCATAATTTTATATATTTTATTAATCATTCCCTTCATATAAAAGATTTTGTTTTTTTTAAACCACTCAATCCTCTATATTATTGTGATCCAATTGTAAGTGTTTTTTTAATAGATTATTACGTTAAAATAATATATGTATATATAGATTGCTGATAATTTTGGGCGATTAACATTTAAACACAAACTATTCTATTGTTATCATATTTTACAAAAAAATTCACGTTGTTGGTTACATTCACCTAATTCATGTAATTTGGTATCAATTTTTCTACAAAAAAAGTGTAACACATTTAATGATTTATCAAAATATTTTATATATCCAAGAGAAACTTCATTAAATTATCCCATATTTTACAATCCTTTTTTTGTTAATTATCTTCCATTGATTATTGATCTTATTCAACCACTTCATATTCAATGGAAAGTATATTTCATATATATATATTTATATAATTTATTCATTTAAATCATAGGAAATAGAACCACCAAAGTCTTCTATTGATCAATACAATCAATGTCTTTCTCATAACAACAATATTATACATTTAAAAGAATGTGAAGGTGATGATAATTGTAATATGTTTTGTGCTTTATTACAATCAAATATACAAAATTTTAATGATTATGATGCTGCTAAAGAAGAAGATAACAAATATATTGATGACAATTGTGATATAGATAACAACTCTACCAGACAACTCTATCGTATTGTTAGAAATTCTATAAATCGATCATAGTTATTTTACATATTTGTATAGATAGCATTTAGTTGAATTTGTTTTACTACTGTATCCATATTTTTTTTATTTGATCACGTGACTACCATCAATTGTCTATTATTAAAAATGTACACTATTTATCAAAAAATCTCTTATTTATATAGAGAAATTTGTTTTTTAAAATAAAAATTTTTAATAATCTATTAATAATGCGTAGAGTTGTTGAAAAATAGAATATCATGTTAATGAATTATTCTATAAAATAACAATATTTTATCATATTAAAATGATTATTATAATATATATTCATTAATGAAACATGTTTTAATCTATTTTTTTTATTTTAAAGCATTTTTATCAATGCACAGATTATATATTAAATAAAAATCGATCTAACAATATAAAAATATCATTTTATTATATTGAAATAATATACATATATAGGTAGTATAAAATGTTAAGATAAAGTATATGAATATAGTATTGTATCTAGATAGTTACATATATCCATTATATTATTAAGAAAATAGATAATTTTTATAGAAAAAAATGTTTTATATACAAAATTACATAGTAAAATACAGTAAATTTTAACTTGTTATTAGATAATTAGATCATCTATGATATTAAATATAGGTTTATGTGTATTATTATAAGTAAATGATAGTATAAAGCTTTGAACATACTAAATTGGTTATTTTAAAAATGAAATGTAACTATATTTGAACAAAGTTACTACGAATCCCAACGAATAATTATAATATCGTGATAATAAGATTATCGGCATGTTGTAGATAGTTATATAATAGTTTAAAATAGGTAAAATCTATTAAAAATAATATAATTTATCTTTAAAATAATATATTGATAAAAAGACATACATTTATTATCCATTTTATATGAATATGGAATGTTTGCTTAGTTAATTATTTAATGATCTCTATAGGATTAATTAAATTTTGCCTATAACTTTTTAGTAAATAAAAATTTAGATATTTTTTAGTTAAATAACATTTAGAATGGATAAATTTTTTGATTAATTTTATTTTATTTGAATTATCATATTCAACTAATAAATAATGTGTAGGATACAAATTACTTGTGTAATCTTACAAATAATTTAAAATCTCATAAAAATTCTTAGTATACACCCTTGTTAAGTGTTAATCCAATGTTTAAATGTACAATGAATGATTAATAAAGTTTTTTTATTTAATATTTTATTAAATAAGAAATAATTGATAATATTAAATGGATGATTATTTATTTTTGAAAATAAATATTGATTATTTAGAAAGAATTTGTTTATAAATTTAAATGTTATGTTTATTATATTGTAATATGGTTTGGGAAATATAATTTAAACAAATAAACAAATATAAAATCACATATTATCAGTAAAAAAAATTAGTATTTATAGTAGAAATATAGTAATAAATATTATTGAAATATATTGATAGATTGTTACATAAAAATGTTTAATTTTAAATAATTCCAGAATTATTAGGAATTGTATAGAAAATTCTAGAATGAGTAACACCTATTTATTATGAAACAATACCAGGTAAAATCATTTGAGAATTATTGATTAGTGATGTGGCCAGTAGTATCGAGAAGTCTTGTAGTACCAAGTTTTTGGGATGATTTTCCAGATGTAATGGATGTTGCTTTTAGAAGTCCATTTGAAAATAATTTCTTTCACAATCTTCTTGGAACAACAAATAAAGATCTTTATCTAGTAAAGATACATGTTGGTAACTATACCAATGAGGATATTAAATTACATGTAAAAGGAGACATATTACAAGTTACTGGTACCCATATTCATAATAGTAAATATGGTACTGATAGAAGTGAATTTACTCGTGAATTTGAACTTCCTAAAGAAGTTTTACGTGATTCTCTTAGACATTATGTCACTGCTGATGGTGTACTTGTTATTGAAGGAAAGAAACATATTGATGTGAGATATCCTTTCCAAGATAAATCTGATAAAGATAATTTCAAAGTAATTGTTGATGTTAAAGGATTTAAACCAGAAGAGGTTAATGTTAGTCTTCATGAAAGAAATATTATTATTGAGGCATCACATCAGTCTGAGAAAGAGTCTTCTTCAAGACGTACTGAGGAGGTGAGATCTTTTAGAAAGGTTGTACAACTTCCTCATGATGTTGATGAATCAACATTCAGTCTTACACGCCAGAAAGATGATTACGTTGTTATACAAGCTAAAAGAGATCCTAAAAAGTTTCTTGAAGGTGCCAAAAAACTAGAAATCAAGCAAGAATAATAGTTCCTGTTTAATCACATCATTTAGCTTAATAATGTTGTCAATTATGAATTACTTTCAATCATATCGTAGTCAATTTATATGATTGTTCTCTAAACATTTTTTATTAGCCCTTTTTTTCGTTAATTTTTTTAGGGTAGCTAGTATAAAATGTAGCGGCAGCCTTTATTATTAAACATCAATTAATATTAGAAGCGTTGACTCATATTTCTTTTTGTATGCTATCGATAGTTATTTTTAAATTATGGATTGATCTAAAAATCATTCTAATGTAACACTATTGTCACTACCTCTTGTAGAGTGTTTTCTGGTCCAATTTCACGCTTATGTTCTCAACGTTATCTACTTCTCATTGTGATTTCTTATAAACAGATTTTATA
>JRUX01000346.1:0-37847 GCA_001407235.2 Kudoa iwatai | reverse complement strand
TTAACAATAATATATTTAGAAAAATAAGCTTTTATTGCTGAATTTTTTAAAAATCATTAAGAATATGAAATTCTTAGTAATACGTATACAAAAAGCTTTGAATTAAAAAAGTTCCATATATTGACATCTATTTTAAGATATAATTAAAAAAAACAAATTAGTATGAATATTTAGTTAATTTTCTAATGAAGAAGTATGGCAACTTTGGATGATTATAAAATAAAATATTGTTTGTAATTATATTATATCAGATAATACATTTATTATTTATAACTAGATAATTTTATGAAGCTATATAGAGATTATTAATTATTTTAAATATTAATAATTTTTTATATGAAGACACTAGGTAATGGTAAAAAATAAAAATGGTTTGATATTTTATTTATTTATTAAGTATTATTTTATAAAAGTATATTCAAATAAAGTGGGAAATTATAAAAAAAAATATTATGAAATACTAAAGTAAAATTAAAAAAAAATAATAGATAATGCATTTTAAATTACCAGAGTATTATGCCAAAGAACACCTACCATTAAAATAGAACTATATGCAATAAATTTATACTTAAATTTTTTATTAGAATTAATTATGTTTGTAATATACATAAATCAAATATAGTAATATAAGGAATAGAAATAGACATTAAAAAAATTGAATTATTGCTCTACAATGAAATTAATACATATTGATATGTTAAACAGCTAACATTGTAAATTTTTCTATTAAAATTATCGAAAATAAGCTTTTTAATTTAAAAAATAATATTAAAATGTGGTTAAGTACAATGTTATATCGGTATTAGTATTGAAACATACCCACTAAATTAAATATATGTTCTATAACACATTCATGAAGCAATTGCATGATAATGTAGTAGTACACAAATAAAATTTACCGCCAATCTTTTATTTAAAATACCACAGTCAAAAAAATTATTCTAATATTAATGAAATGATTCCATCAATAAACATATAATAGAGCTTAAAAAACAATTTACTTTTGCAATGATTACATTAGGAAACATCAATAATAAGAAATCTTGTAATAAAATTTTCATGTTAATTGTCTATTAAATAGTAATAAGTTAAGTGATGGATATTAAAGTAATAATAGAAAAACCGTTGATTTCAATAATATATAAACTAACAAAATAAGCGATATGTAGATGAAATGACACAAAAATGTTAAGCTAATGTATTAATTTTATTTATATTGATTGGATTCTTTAAATTTAGAAATAGCTTTATAAATAAGTCTATATTGTTCAAAAGTTTGGACCATACACGGTCTAGACAATCTATAAAAATAAAATAAATCCAATGGAATTAAATAACATGTAAATCACCTCATTTTCTTAATTAATTCTATAAAATTAAATGATTCTTTATTATTAATTATATTTCTAATAGCAAAATCAATAGCAATAAATGTTCCAGTTCTTCCAACACCAGCACTACAATGAATAACCTAAAAATTTTATAAATATAATATAGACAATAGTATATTACTAAAAATAATTGATATAAATTAAAATGATAGAGATATGTTGAATTTTTATGATTCAAATTGTTAAAGTTAGTGATTTTTATATGGATGAATAGTAAAAAAAATTAAAAAATTTTTAATTTTTCATGATTTTTTTTATTAAAAAACTAAATGAATACAAAAATCATTATTTAATTTGATTAGATATAATAGAATTTTAATTTCCAACAAATAGTTATAAGTACTTTAGGATAAGTATCAAATTTAGAGTCATTTTGAATGTTTTGTTGAAATGCTACAATATTATCAGGAGACTGTGGTACTTTTTGATCTTTCCATTCAGTAAAGTAATAATGTTTAGATAGTAAACATTTATCTTTATAACAAATTTCTAATAGAGTAGTTGTAGAGAATGAATTCGATTCTGTTGAGATAATCTTTATTGTCATTTGATTTGGTAGGCAAAGTGTTGACCCCATATATGGAAGATAGTTATAACATTTTTCGTATCCACATTCATCAAAATTAGTCAGCATGACAATTGTACGAACATTATTTTCATAGATCATCTCATAAAAGTCAGTAATTGTACTTTTTAATGGTCCCTGTGTAGCTATATAGTCATAATTGGAGTTACAACCTTCCAGCCAAGAAGCATTTATATAATCAGAACTGGTATATGTAAAATTTTTCAAAGTTACTCTAGAAAAGTCTGCTGGTAGTACATCCATATATCTATTCTTTGAGATGTTTTGAGACAATCGAGCTACAGTAACTGGACATTGTTTTATATGGCATATATCATAAAATTCATCCAATACATCTTCATCAGATTGTATACCATCCAAGTCAAGCTCCAAATGACAAGGCATTACTAAATAGATATTTAATAAGTATTAGATAATCTACTATGACTACTAATAATCACATAACAAAAATATATTGTCAACATAATATATGAGTCATAAGTAGTAATTAAAACAAAGAAATGTACTTTCATTTCTATTGCAAACCATTTTCTATCAAAACTGACACACGTTTTACTTAATATCACAATCTATATCTAATGTTATTGAATATTTCTTTAGACCTATTTAAAAAATGTAATATTTTATTGTAGAATACCGACAATTTCAGCGGAAATACGTGTCGTAAAAAAACGAAGATACATTCGAACATTTTCGGTGTGATTATTTGTATTTATTTTGATACATTTTGTAGCATAGAATTTTTTTCGATACAATATTATTAAGATAGCTTTATTAATAGTATATAAGGTAAGATTTAATCTTTTTTCTAATTAAAATAAAGTTAAATATGAAAAATATTGTTAGTTTATATATATATATATATGTAATGTATACAATTAACAATTTAATTTATCATTCCTTTTTTGAAATTTATTTAAAATTTTAATAATTTTTAAAAATATTTTTTGCCAGTTGTTTATGATTATATTATTTGTATGATATGACATTGTTGATTTTTGCGTATTAATGTATTTCTAGTCCTTTGATTATTGCCGCATGCCAAAAAACTAATTTTTAAATATTATATTCTCAATAATTTTATTTTATGTATGTATCTTCATTTTTTGTGTGATTATTAATTCCTTTTTAAAAATTTAAAACTTAAAATGTACTATAAGAGCTAATATTACCTAAAAAAGATGAGAAAATACTAATAAAGTAATTCAAAATATAGTAATACTTTTATTATGGCTTTTAATAGTGGTAATGGTTAAAACTTATGCAATAACACTAATAACTATGCATTATGTGACGTAAATTAGTATGAAATAAACTATAAAACTATTTTGATGTAAATTTAAATAATAAATTGTTGTATATATAATATAAAGATGACTGATAACTAAGCTAAAAATTATTATAATAATATTGATTTTTATAGCGTTTAAAATATAAATTATACATATGAAAGCTTTTTTTTAAAGCATTAAATTGATAATTACATTAAGATTTGATAAGCATGGCTGTTAAATAAAACGTTTAATGGCATTAAATATATTTTTTTCTAGGAAACATATAATGATAGAATAATATCAATAGAATATCGAAAAAAAATCATTAATATGTTAGAAAAATAGATCCACGCATTTAAATAATAAAAGTTAGCGCACATACATATTCCTATCTTACTTTGTTATTCGATATATAAGCATTACCTAATCCCTACACCGTATAATAGCATAAAAAACATGATAATTGTTATTAACTACATCAAAATACATTACCATTGATTATATCATTTAAAATGAATTAGATATGAGAACAGGAATTAGCTGAAGTAAATCATGAGGGATGTACGGAATACCGCCGATTTTATAGTAATCGTTCAACATCGCAAGGTTGCACATCCCCTATATTTTAGGAAGGTACATGTACCTTTAGTTGAAAAAAGAGTATTTTAAATGGTTAAATTAGTTGAAAATGAATTTAAGATGAAACGTTGTAAACGTGTTAATGGTTTTACGTTTGAGTTTCCATCAATTAACCATAACAAAAATAAGTACAACATTTATTTATTTGTTTTCATTAGATATTGTTTTATTTTTTTTTAGTAACGTGACAACTGATGAAAACTACAAATTGATTACTGAATCAATTACAAACAATATATTAAAATGTGTCAAAGAATGTGTATATAATTTGTGTATACATGAATTGATTCGTACATGTCCCAATGCTACTACTGAACAAGAATGTATGAAAAAAAATGACAATATTATTAATGTAAATTTTTTTTTTATTTTTTAATTTTTTCATACACTTTATCAAGGTAGAAAACAACAATTTAATTTGTATGACAACAAGTTGTATACAACCAATGTATGTTAAACTGGTAGAAAGTAGCCTTAATATATCACACCTTAAATTGTATCTAGGGTTGATGAAAAAGCTAAGTTAACTAGAACTATACCAATAGAAAGTATTTCAACTAATGAAACTATTAATTCTTACCAATCAATGAGTGAACCAATAAAAAAATTAAAATTCGTTGTACAACCATCAGAAGATAAAAATCTATCTCATTATCAATCCTATCAATTTCCAAATAATATAAATACTACTTATAATGATAATTTACAAAAATATCAACACAATACAAACTTTTTAATCAATATAAATGATGAAAAAAAAACTAAAATACATGATATACTAAGATATACATTGGATGAAGAAGATATTAATGCAATGAGATATGCTTATAATAAACTAGTACACACACAATTAACTGATCATTATATTGAAAATAAATCAAAAGAATTTAATATAACCCAACAAGAATTAATTTCATACTCAATTATATTGAAAGATTATCAATGGGTTGATGAATTAATTCCTGGTTCTTTATCAAAAACAAGTAACTATATATATATAAATAATAACAATTAAAATATTTATTATAGAAGATTTCATAAGAGATACATATATTCCTATTATATTTGAAATGTTGTTATCAGATGAAACAAAGCTCAAAAGTAACATTATCCTTATTCTATTTAAGGCTAGTATAAATTAAATTTTCCACGTGTTTTTTTTTAAATTAATAATAAATGATTTTTTGTTGAAATAATGTTTAAATATTGTAATGTTTTATTGTTTATATAAGTATTATCAATTAGAATTGTTGTTTTTTATGCTAATCCATTTGATTATTAAAATTTCAATTAATAAATTATTTTTTTAGTGAAAGATAAGCAAAAAATAGATCCATCTTGTATGACAAATGATGAAGCAAATTTATATCAATTATTACGTCTTTCCAATGCTATTACTTTATTAAATAACAACAACATTTCTAATAACAGTTGTAGACTTAAAAGTTTTACAGATTTAAAAAATAATAAAAAATTAAATTTTTCTGATAAAATTGTTAAATTTCTAATTGAACAAAGATCTACTCTTAAATCAAACTCATTAGTAACATCCAATAATCAATTTTCACAACTATCCAATTATCGTATTGAAAAATCTAAAACACGAAAGTCCAATCAACTTTGTTATCTTGATAATCTTAGTGTACGAAATATGTTTTATCGTATGAAAGTATCATTTTATTATATACATAAGCATATATACTATATAAAAATAGTTTCTTTTATGTTTTAATATTTTATGTAGACTGTAAAAAAAGATTTAATATTTTCTAAATCACGGATACATAACTGGGGATTATTTGCTACTGAAAATATACCTAAAAATGAAATGATTGTTGAATATACTGGGGAAAAAATTAGAAATTCTGTTGCCGACCATAGAGAACGTATAAGTGGTCCAGATGCTAGCTCATATTTTTTTAGGCTTGACTCAGAGTGGGTTATTGATGCTACTAATTGCGGCAATTATGCTCGATTTATTAATCATAGTTGTGATGTATAGTTGCTTTTAAATATACTTTTGTATTAAATATCTTATTTTTTTGTATCTAGCCAAATTGTTATGCTGAAGTTATTGAAATTGATGGTGAAGGAAAAATTGTTATCTACTCCAAACGTGAAATACAAGCTGGTGAAGAACTCACCTATGATTATAATTTCCCATTAGAAGAAATTAAAATTCCATGTTGCTGTGGTGCAATTAAATGTAGAGGCTCATTAAATTAATTTTTTTTTATATTTTTATTACTGTAAATCATTTTTTTGTATTATTTTAAGTTTTTATATAAATAAATACAACTATGAATTAGTTTTATTGCTAAAAAAGATGTTATTTATAATTAAATAAATTTTTTTCAATCTATATCATAGTTATTACTATCAATAGAGTAGAAAACAAATATTTATTTTACAAAAGAAGAATGTTACTATCAATAAACCTCCCAGATAATTAAGTCATGTAGCAATAGTGCCCAATAATGATTATTCATTATCTCAGTGCTTTGTGTTTCATTATTTTAGTTGATAAAATAGTCAATAACCATTATATAATAGCTAATTTTATCTAACTACACACATGGTAATGGAAAAAATAAAATTTCTAGTTTCTAACAATAGTTAGTCAATTTTATAGATTCCTAAATATGATTTTTTAATAATATTGAAGAGTGACCTTATTATTGAATACTCATATTGCGAAAAAAGTAAACACAAATATTCCCCCTACCTTTATCGAAATTCACCTCTATTAGATCACTTATATTTCTAGCATTCTTCTTTCAACATTTAATATGTAAAATTTAACAATTTATTTTCATTTATCAACTAAAATTATAAAAAAATTTTACTTCAAATAATTACAGAATGATCCACTATTAAGTTATGGATGTAAGGTCAAACGAAGATTAGGCGAGTGTAACCGAATTGTAGATCCATACATTTAATTGTAATTGCTACTCCATCTTGTTCAACACATATAATTCTCCTAAATGGTTCTGTTACCCGTTGAAAAACTAATCAATGATGATATGACTGTAAAAAATGCTGTTTTTGTTCATTCTGAAACCTACTCCAAACTTACACAATCACAGTAATAATTTTAATTGAAATTTACACGATGTAACATTTTAAAGATATTATGAATTGAAAATAGGAAAAGTTATACGTTATACTTGTATAGTATTGATCAATAATAGTGTAAAACCAAATTGTTGTGCCATTTCAAAAGTACAAGTATATCTATTAGATTGTTCTTATTTTGATTTATTTGAGTATTATTATAGCGTGATTGGTATAATGTAGTTGTTGGAGATACTGTAGATTGTAATTTATTTAAATAAAAATTTAAATATTATGATTATATTTAGTAAAACCAATAAATATTGATATGAAATATTGCTGTATTAGTAGGATTGTTGTAGAATTGGGGTTTTTTACTAAAAAAGAGTATTTTTTGATAGAGCATTAAATTATAATTTTTTTTATAATACTATTAAACAAAATTATTTTTTATTTGATTAGTCGATTCGATGGTGAATTGGATACTGAGATAATTGGAAACGATTTTTTGAAAAAATTTGAAAATTTTCCATTTCAATTAAATCAGTCAGTAATATTGTTATTTATTAGATATTAAACATTTAATTTATGCATGCTGTTGTTAATACTAGGTAGTATACAGTTACTTGGAAAAAAAATTTCGAGCAACTATTATACAAATAAACTTGATTGACTATAATAAATTAGTCGAACTCACCAATGATACAAAATTAAATGTAATATTTATTTAAAAAATAAAATAGCTGTTTTATTATGAAAAATATTATTATTTAGAATTCTAATAGCAAGAATTCTACATGCAATTTTGGAATTCTTATCAAAAATTCTCAGATCATTTTTCAAAAAGCGACTGGTACTGAAATTCTTCTTAAAGGTTCCTCAAAACAGTAATTTAAAATTTAAATGAATTTTATAATAATAGAATAATTCTTAAAAAGAATAAACATGGAAAGTCGTCAGCTTCTTGATCCAAACTGGGATTTTAGTCAGATAGGTGTTGGTGGACTTGATCATGTAAATTTCATTTTTTCATTCTCATATTAACACTATAGTGCTATAAATGAATAATTGGAGATATTTTTTGCTTAAAATTACTAAATAATCAATTCAAATATTTTATTTAGTAGCTTAATAGTTTCATATACTTAAAGCGATTCACGTAATTTTAACTGATTATCATCAAATTTACTTTCTTTTAATGAAGCAACTATTTATATAGAATAAAAAGCACACTATTATCTATTTAAATATATTTCATGCCATCAAGTAAAAATATAGATTAGTCATTCTGAAATAATCCTATTTCTAATAGCATGCTTATCTTGTTTCATTGTAATATGACTTTTATATTTTGAAGATCTTTTATCTATCTATACTCGTCTTTCAATATAATATAGTTTTCTTATAGAATTTTAAACATAAATATTAAAATTTCATTTATAATGGCATTTAATTTATACACTTTATAAAAGGATAAAAATATGTTGTACATAACTGATTCTTTAATTTGCTATTTTAGAGTTTTGTATTAGATTATTAAAACTAAGAATTTAATACTTTATAATGAATAGATAGTCATAATTATTTTTAAAACTTTTAGGAATTCAATATAATATTTAGACGAGCATTTTCTTCGCGAATATTTCCTCCAGAAATAGTTGAAGAGCTAGGATTGAAGCATGTAAGAGGTATATTACTTTATGGCCCACCAGGAACAGGAAAAACACTCTTAGCTCGTCAAATTGGTAAAATGTTAAATAGTAGAGAACCTAAAATTATTAATGGACCTGAAATTCTTAATAAATTTGTTGGAGAATCCGAAGCTAATATTAGAAAATTGTTTGAAGATGCTGAAGAAGAACAACGTTTAGTATTTATTCATATTATACACTAAATATAAGAAGGATTATATTGTAATATTTTCTATAGAAAGGTGTCCATAGTTGTCTTCATTTGATTATATTTGATGAAATTGATGCAATTTGTAAACAACGAGGTCAATCAAATAGAGGGACTGCTGTACATGATACTGTTGTCAATCAGCTACTTTCTAAAATAGATGGAGTTCATCAACTCAATAATATACTCATTATTGGTATGACAAATCGTAAAGATCTAATTGATTCAGCACTTCTTAGACCTGGTAGATTTGAAATACAGCTTGAAATAGGTATGTTTTTAGTTAATTATTGTTTTATACATTCTCAACTATTTCTATCAATTATTATACTCTATATATTGCCACTTTAGTTTTACCAGTTACATATACAATCAATATAACTAATTTTATATTAAATAATTAATTAATAGAGTTTAATTACAATATTCTTAATTTATTTTCTAATACTATTTTGTTGAATAATATACACACATATAGGTTTACCAAATAAGGATGGGAGAGTTCAGATTCTTTCCATTCATACTGATCGTCTTAAAAAGTTTAATAAACTAGATCCTAATGTAGACCTTAATGAGATTGCTGAAACAACTAAGAATTTTAGCGGTGCTGAATTAGAAGGATTAGTAAGGGCTGCTACTACTACTGCTATGAATCGTTTAGTTAAACTAGAAAATGGAAAAGTATCAGCTACAGGAACTGAAAATAACTATGATAATTTTAAATTGTTTCAAGATGATTTTTTGCATGCTTTAAAGTATGATATTAAACCAGCCTTTGGTGTCAATTTAGATGATGAAGCTCATCTTCATAAATACCTATCAAATGGTATTATTTTATGGAGTGATCGTGTTGAAAATACTGTTGAGAAATTAAATCTTATGATTGATCAAACAAGAAATGGCCATCTTATATCTCCTGTAAGTGTATTGATAGAGGGTGATGATGGAGCAGGTAAAACTGCACTTGCTATTGATCTTGCTCTCAAATCAAAGTTTCCTCTTATTAAACTATGTACACCAGATGATATGCTTGGAATGAATGAATTTGATAAGTGTAACTATATCACCAAGTTGTTTAATGATTTATCAAAATCTGATCTTGCTTGTATTGTTATTGATAACATTGAGAGAATTGTTGATTATGTTGCTATTGGTCCAAGATTTTCAAATTCAGTCTTACAAACATTGTTTGTACTTATTAAACAAAAAACTGAATCCACAAAAAAACTTTTAATTGCTTGTACTACTAGTAGTTTAAGGGTTTTAGAAGCTATGGAATTTTCTAAAATATTCACCACTATAGTACATGTTCCCAATATCACTACAAATGAGCATATGCGTTTTGTTCTAGAATACTATAATCTTTTTAATACATCTGAAATGGATCATATTATTTCAGGTCTTAAGGGGTATGATTATTACTAATTATTTCACATATATATATATTTTGATGTGATATCTTATAGAATAGATTTTTCCATTAAGAATCTTTTATCATTATCTGAAATAGCTATTCAGGTAAATTTGTTAAATCTACTTTTACTTCATATATGTGTGTGAATGTTTAGTTGTCTGATAGGGATCAAGCTGTCAATAAAGTAATTGAACTATTGAATGATGAATATTGTTATAAATCTTATCCTAAAAATTTATCCATTATTTGAAATATGTTTTTATTAATATAGCTATCATATTTTTTATAGTTATAGACAATGTCGTTACTTTTTTACATGATTTGATTCTAAATGTATATGAAATGATGAATAAATTATTTTATAAAATCATACTACATTTCTATTTTTAGTAAGATGGTATCAATCGGCATAATTCAATTATATGCTCACATGGCATGCGCACGCAAGAGATTCTTATATTCGCATTTGTTTTTAATATTATTTGAAAAGTAACATTTATCAAGTATATTTAGTAGTGTATTTGATCAATACATTTGTATATTATAGTGAATTAAAGGTGAACTAAACTAGCAACATGCTAATAAACACTTGTAAATGTGATTTATGGATGATGAGTTATCATCTGTCACATTTATAGCAACGTAATGAAAAATTGAGCCCAAATATCTATTAAAACTACTGAAATTGTAAGCTTAAAATTAGTAATTTTTTTTAAGCTTACAATCAAGGATAATTTAGATGACTTTGAACAAGTTTCAACTTAATAAAGCTATACATGACAATATAATTGAATATGTTTGTAATATTTTCTAAATATAAAATAGATATGCAATCACATTAATAAAACAGAGTTTTATCATAAAATAAAGTATTGTAACCTTAGTTAATAAATTTGTATTTTCTAGATAAAGAGATGTATTTTACTTTTTTATATTAATTTCAATAAATAATTAGTATAATACTATGATGAATGAGTGATATATTATTAAAAAGTAAGTATAGTAATGAATATAATAAAAATAAGGGAGCATTTAACTGGTGAAATATTTTATTTTATATATAAATTATTCACATCAAATATATAGTGTTATGATAATATTTAATTAAAAATTGCAACTAAATTTGAATAATAGCTTCATTAACTTAATGCTATAGAAAATATATGTCTTTTTAGTATTTGGGATATTTTCCACAAGTAGGTTCATATGGTGGTGGAGATATGTCGTTTAGCTCTGTATCATTGTGTACAAATTGTTGCCTTCCCTATATAATAATTATATTATGAATTGTATTGCAATATACTAGTAATCTTGCTGCCTTCCGTCTTTTCAAACTTAACATAATCTTAAGAAGTACATACGCAGACAGAATCTGAAGAATTAATACGATAAAATACCAATATGCTTGATGGAAGGAAAAGTGAAACTAATATAATTATTAGTTTTTATTTAAATTAAATTCTTACATTATAATAATAAACCATTCTACTAATTCAGCTTTATCAGTATTAACTAATCTCATTAATAATGACTACTAATTTTATAGAATTATGATAACATGCTTGAATTCTTTATATCTTATAAGTTGTAGTTAAATCTATAATTATTTATATATTAAAATATATGGATTGATTTTATAATTTATAAGTATGGTTTATAATCAAAAAAAAAACTATTTTACCACCATTATTTCATATAACAGTGTATAGAAATAGTTTATTAATTATATAATTATCATACAATATGGACTTATCTTTTTATTGTATGTAACATTTATTACTAATTATCTTATTATTCTTAGATAATTAATTTATATTAAAACTGATTATGTTATCATAGCAACTAATAGTATAAATATTCATTTTCTAATCTAAACAGTTGTTAGAAATGAAGTCACAAGTCATTGGTATAATAGAGTTGTGTGAATTATTTTTTATAATGGAAAATATGTAAATATATATTTTAATTTAATCTCTTTAATAGTACTTAATTTGATAATAATTAATTTAATATTCCAATAAATATATCGTGAAAAAATAATTACCAAAAAATTATAAGGTCATCATACTTTAAGTGATAATGAATGAAATTGAGAAATATTTCATATAACACATTTTTTATAATATAATATTGATTAAATAAATCTATAGAAATGATCTGTGGTAAACTAATTGATTGGACAATTCATATAGCTTGATTGAGTTTTATTAATTAGTAATTATGAATTCTTTTTTAAAAATATTGAAAAAGTTATTATTATCAAAGAAATAAAGGCTATAGTATTACTATAATATAAAGAATTTATTTTTAGTTTACTTTATTAAATATTTAACTTATAATAAATTATAGACATAATCATATCGTATTTTTATAATTTTTTATTAGTTGATGTTTGTTTATAGTTTTAAAATAAATTATTTTAAAGTATATGCTATTTTATCATAAACTAGTCAAATTAGTTAAAAGATGAATTCACTTAATAAAATTTTAATCTCTTATATGAATTTTTATAAAAATTTATATATTTGAATTAATAAATAATTTATTATTATTAAGGAGAATGATAACAATATATCAAAATTACAAGTATGAATAAAGATATATGAATTTCACATTATTAATAGGATTATTGTAAGGTGTGAGCATGCGTATTGATTAATAAGCCTTCTTAATGGTGTACTTGATTTATTTTTATATAAAATGGCTAATAATTTGGCATTATTTTATCAAATATATATATATACATTATCATACTTTGATTATATACTAAAAAATGATACATTTATTGTAGTTATTAATATATGCCACCTAGATAATACATTAGTTTAATTATATTCCTATTAATAGCAGCACAAATTGTTTATTTTTTTTTAAATACTATGATATTATATATAGTATAAACTTATAGATCTATTAATACTTTTAATTATCTCTAAGCAATAGAACCAGTTAGTTTATTGGATGAAAAGTGATACAACAAACCATACTGATCCAAAATGTCGTATTTAAAATTTTATTACAAACTATTTTCTTATTATGATGACACACATTCATATATTTAAATGCCAATATTTAATTCTAATCATGCTCTTTCTTTGTAACTATTTTTTATTGGTTAGAATAAATTTTTTTAATTCTTATGAAAATATCACTATAGATACAAGTAAGATGTAACTAATTGGCAAATTAACCTATAGAGAATTCCTATTTGAATTTTACAGCAATTTTTAGCTCTTATAGGGTCAATAAGGTTTTAAATTTAATTTTAAAAAAATAAGTTTTCTCATAAAATTATATAGAAAAATCAATAAGTAATAAAGAGGAAATATACATTTAACTGTAAATTTCTTAGTGTTATTGGGATAAAATTAACAAGAATCAAGGTCATTCTAATAAATCAAACAAAATTTAATTTTATGTGTTGAGTTTAATAGCCAAAAAAATTATGTTTAAAGATAATATGGTTTGATTGATACATTTATGACTTGGAGTCATTTACAATAAACTAATTATTCAATTAATAATAACTATAATCTTTTTAATATCAATTAAATTAGAAAATAATTGATATAATTAACAAAATGAAAGTTTATAATCAATCTGTACGTTATTTGACAAGTTTATATTAATTAAAATTAGTATTAAAATTTTAAGCTAGTACCATATCATGTATTAGGTAAAGCAACTTTGTACAACATTATAATTAATACTTTAATAATACAACTCTATATACTTTATTAATTAGTTCTATTGTAGTCTTATATTGAAACAATTAACAACTAAACAATTTAATAGATTGTTATTGTCCTTGAGATTAAATTTAATTAAAGCATCTTTTTTTAATCATATTCAAATGTTAAACAACTTTAAATTACAATGTTACTAAAATATGAAATCAAATATATGAAAATATCTTTAAAAATAATAATAACATTTTTTTTCACTAGATAATAAAAGTAAACATGAAAAAAAATTTATCATATTTCAAGATTAATATAAATAAACAAGTTTTTTTACCATAAAGCTAGATAACATACAAAATCAATCCATTAAAATTATTCCTATAAACAGTTATATAATAACACTAAATTTAATGTTTAATCAACATCTAAGCTATTTTTGAGATCTAGCTTTAAATGAATATTCATAGCACTTAGTTCTGATATGAGATATCTGAAAACTTGGGGTAACATTATACAAGTAATATTATCACCATTACCACACATATTACAAACATAATTTTTATAATTAAAATCACCAACACTAATATAACCATTCTTTACAACATTGCCACTTTGATTTGTAATTTTTTGTGATAGTAATTCAGTATCACGTGAATTTTCAGCTTCTAATACTTTTTTCTCATATACAGTAAGTATATCACCACATTTTTTGCAGATAAGTGTTGGACGACCATCAGATGAATGAAGTAGCCTTTCTTGTAAAAGATATGAACAACCATGCGAAATTAAAGCATCTCTTTCCATTTCACCAAATCTAACTCCACCACCACGCTTTCTTCCTTGAACAGGTTGTTGTGTAATGGAATCAACAGGACCGGTAGAACGTACTTGAAATTTATCAGAAACCATATGACGTAGACGCTGGTAGTAAACTATACCCATAAATATTTCAGCTTCTAATTCCATGCCATTAGAACCACTATACATTTTTTCAGTTCCATAATAATTGAATCCTGCATCTGTAAGCAACCTACCGAAATAGTCAACGGTTGATGATTCAGACAATGTTGCTTTAGGAATATTTACAGGACGCTCTAAAGATTCTTTTTTAATAATTCTATTGCTATTGAAAGGACTAGAATCAAATATTTTTGCTTGTTGAGATCCAACTTTTCCTGCCATCAACTCAATCATCATACCTATTGTCATACGTGAAGGGAAACCATGAGGATTGAAAATAATATCTGGAATCATACCACTTTCAGAGAAAGGCATATCTTCAGCTTCCCATTTAATACTAAGAATACCCTTTTGACCATGCCTACTAGCAAATTTATCACCAACAATTGGATTCCTAGGTATTCGCAATCGTATTCCAACGCGAACACATTCACTATTATTCAAGTTATCACCCAATAGTGTGATACAATCAATGTATGCTATTTCATGACTGTAATATCGTTTTACTTTGTATTTGTTGGTATGGATGTCATAATAACTAAAATATGGTTCATTTTCGTATAAACAGCGACCAACTGGAGGTAATCCATCTACATCCAACAATCCTTTAATAACTAATGGATCGTCTGGTAGGCAACCAAATCTCAAATTACACTTGGATGTTTTGTATTCACTTATATCTCTCAAATCGATAATTTCTGATTTATAAACACAAGCTGATCCAAAACCACGATCAAGTGCACTCTTGTTTATTATTAAAGCATCCTCCATATCATATCCCGTATATGAAATAACAGCAATAACTGCATTTATGCCCTGTGGATAATTGTCCATATTATAGGAATCATAGTAATAATTCTTACAAATAGGACTTTGTGCTGTCAACAAACGATAAAGTTTATTATCAAAACGATAACTATAAGCTAGAGTTGGTGTACCAAGACTCTGTTTAGCCATCTGGCATTGATACATATTTCTAGGACTTTGATTATGATCAGAAAATGGTATGATAAGAGCTGCTTCACTAAAAATATTGCGTGCATCAATCTCACTATATTTGTAGATGTGAGGATTCTTGTTAGCTTCACCAATATTCAAAGCTATATTCATAAAAATTTGCTCAAATGAACCAATAAATTCGTTAGACTTTAGCTCTATGTTGTATACAGGTCGAACAAATCTAGATGGTGTAGTAAAAATATACAAACCAGGAAAATTTTTAGCTGATTCAACCTCACAATCATATGGCACATACACTATTTCTATTTGGTGATTGGACATACATTTTACTTTTCTCAGTTGATATTCAATAAGTAGAGCATAGTCAACTTTTATAAAGCCAATCAATTGCCCATCAATTAATACTGTCAACATGTTGTCAAGAACTTCATCCAACAATGGTTCAGATAAATATGGATCTTTATTTGCTGTTATAAGACCCATAGATACCAATATTTTAAGATAAGGTTCAATAGGTGTATTATTAATGGTTACAGAACATTTTGCAGATAGATGATTTAGTAATCCACAAGGAGCACCATCAGGAGTATGTACTGGGCATATAAAACCCCAACATTCTGGTAATAATCTTCTAACTACTGTACTATATGATTTGGAAAAAAATGCTCCACGATGAACACATCGAAAATGTGATAAATATCGTAAAAAATTTAACCGATCTGCAACAACTGAAAATCCACTTGCTTGTGGAAGACCAATACCTCCACGTGATGATAAATTACCAGTTTTAAGAAAATACTCCATTTGTTGTCCAATATTGATGCAACGATTAACTGCAATATTAAGTGTAGACTCATTCAAGGTTCTAGCTTTGTACGTATTTCCCATACAATACGTAACACGTTGTCTCAATTGGTATATCCACGTCTCTAATTTGTCTTTTAGTACCATTTGATACAATTGGCCAGGAAGCAACAATTCTTGGTTATTAAGAGTATCAATTGATTCAGGCAAAAATTTTTTATTTACAACTCCAATTAACTTTTTACACATATACCTTTAAATACATTTAAAGTAAAATCTATCATAAAAAAATATACATTAATAGATTGTATTTCCCAACATCATTACCATTTAGATGGATACATACACAACGACTATACACAAATAACAGTAAAATAAATATCTTATAAAAATACTTCATAAGCATTTCGCATATTTCTGTGTTGGTAAAAATAGGAGGAAATCCTCCTTTTACACGGAATAAGCGACCTAAATTATTATTATCTATATTTTTAAATAGATGATTAAGCTAATAATATTAATATTATTGAAATAGACGAATCATTAAATATAAATAATCAAAAGAATAACAACTATATTCCGTTATAGTCTGTCTATAACAATAAAAATTTAAAGAAATAACGTTTATATATGTTTCATAGTTAAAAACAAAAAAAATTATTGTTTTAATTTATATACCACATGTTTATTCTATTTCCTATGACAATTCATACTAAAGTACAATACTCGCGCAATTTAAAGTTATATATAAATTAAAAATATAAGTGTTGAATAAGCAGTTTAATGTGA
The DNA here is from genome assembly GCA_001407235.2 of Kudoa iwatai. Taxonomy (NCBI): domain Eukaryota; kingdom Metazoa; phylum Cnidaria; class Myxozoa; order Multivalvulida; family Kudoidae; genus Kudoa; species Kudoa iwatai. The sequence continues at coordinate 20,391 of JRUX01000346.1, read as the reverse complement.
TATGAAAATAAATGCCACTTAAAATACCATACAAGTATCGTAGTATGATTAAATATATAATAAGTTAAGAAATAGAAATACCTTGATTAAGAAGACTACTGATAATATTTAAAAATATATATATATATATATTTTATTAACTTTTTTTTGAATATAGTAATACATGAAAATTACAATATGCTAAAATACGATGAAATAATACAAGAGCCTATCATTAAAATATATTATTAATCAGGTCACCAATTAATAAATATACTAACAATAAAATTATTACATTATGAAATAAAAATCTCTCGTTTAATATAAATTAATACCGAAATAATCTTTAGCTTGTGAATTAGTACATACACCCTGCTTTTTTGTTTCAGTAAGCATGTCTTTAACAGCATCAGCATGAAAGCTATCATTGGGAGACAATTGTGTGAGCTGCTGAAAAATCTGATAGTCTGTATAGTTTGTAAGGATCTGTATGATAATAGTTATGTATCCATGTAATTATTATTTATATTCATACTTTTAATATTAATACAAGCGGAAGAAAATAATGTTGTTTTCTATAGACAAATGATAGCATATACTGGCCATCTTGAAAATAATGAAGATTATTGGTCTATATGTGAATAAAATTAATAAATATTTTAAAAGAGAAAACAAAAATACACAAATATTTTCATCAAGATCTACACAACGAATACTAACACCAAATTCCGACATAAGTGGAGCTTTTGATTTCCAGGAAGACTTTTCCAATGCAATAGGCTAAAAAATGAACATAAACTTGTCAGAAATACACATAATTAATGTAATAATTACATAGTTTCTTCGTTGTAATATCAAAAAACGAAGTAAACGTTCAATACCATTGCAAATGAAGTAACCTCCCCACTCCTATTAATGAAATACTTTTTAAATATTGATTTTATATTTATATCTAACAAAAGATTACACAACATTAAGTATTTTTATTAGATTAAAGAAATGACCATTACTTTTAAAAAATATATTCTTTTTTTTCATAATAAAAGGCTTTACATATTTATTGAATGAGAAGATATATGATCAATGCTGGTATAATTTGTATTACAATAGTTAATAACAATGCAAACTATAAATTTTACATGATAGTTTTAAAATACTGTAATAATTGTAGCACATAATTTCAAATATTGTCATAACTTTGTATATTATATTCTTATATTAAAAATTATCACGAGAAAATTAAGATACTTAAAAATATCAAATTAATTATTTTAATAACTGTCTATTACCCATTCTAAACATACAGTTGTTATACTATACGCATGTAATATTAACTAGTTAAATTGATACCTTTAATGTAAACTTTACATTTCAAATGAACACTTTACCAATAATATATTTAAAATCATTAGAATTTACTTATTATTTGAAAAAAAAACAAAAATTTAATATTAGAGTGAAAAAAAAATACAAAGAATTTATATTATATTATTAAAAATCATTATAAAGATAAGCAAAAAGACTTACATCTTGATCTTCATGATGTTCAACAAGTTGTTTAGGTGATAGACTTTTTAAAGAGCAGCGACTACTTTGTACCATGATGGGTATTTGAGAAATAATACGAGAATAATCATCTTGTTCAATACCATTAACAGACCAACCAAGAACAACTTTTAGTGGTGCACTGTATGTAATACCACGAATTCGACATTCACTAGGATACAATACTGGTGATGTTGGTATTGCAGGGTTTACCATAGGCGAGCCAATTTCTATATCCTTTACATTTTTAATATAAACATACAAGCAACTATAATATACTTTAAACCAAAATTTCACTCTAGTCTTTTGATTTAAATCAAATTCTACAGGCAAAATTTTCTAATGATAAATTAACAAAATATGATAATTTATTATTCATAACCAGAATAGATTGTCGAAGACCATGATTCAACATTACATCAAAAGAATCAATATGTGGTTTAATCATATATTTAAATGTCTAGAATAGCATAAGTTTAGCCAACTGTCCCATAAGATTAGTAAAAAAGAAATAACGCTATTAATATGTATGAAAATACTTCATTCTTATTTTTTGGAACAAATCCATCATATTTATGTTGCTTTGAAATTGGAATATCGATCGAGAGCATCAATCCTCTACGAATCTCTTTTCTCAATCCTATCCAGGTCACGTGGGTCATGAATGCGTGGAAAACTATTCATTAGTTGGCATGGCAATATGTCATGTGTGTGTTAATTTTATTTTTTGGTCATAAGTGTAAATAAAACTATTTATAATATAATTTTTATATATTACTTAGTGTATATTAATATGAAATGAATAATTATTTCATTGAATGGGCGTTGTTTTTTTATTAATATATATTTTATCATGATAAGATCGGTGAACTTATAGCAAGTAGATAATAACATAGTTAAAAAACGCTTTAAACTTTTATTACAAAAAACTTGTTGTAGATAAAGTATAGATGAGTATTTTTAACTTAATAAGGCGTATCTACTGATTTATATCATATAAAGTTATTTTATGCTGAACCCATAAGAAAACTATTTGTAACAAGTATTTAAAAAATCCATTCAAAAGCTATTTCTTTTTAGTTATAGAAACCAAAACTAAAAGTACTATCAATTAAATTTACTAATACATATAAAGCAGAGAGTATGTACGGATATTTACAGTAAAAACCATCACTTATTTATCAAAAAAATGAATTTTTAAAAAAATGAGGGCTTTATATGACTAAAAATTATATTAAGCTATAGAAACTTCTTCAATAATTCAATAATTCATATTTATAAATACAACATAATCTAAAAAGCAGCAAATATAACAATAAATACATGAATAACCTATATAAATTATTACATTAAAATGTTATATGCTATATGAGAAATATTTATATTTAAATTGTGAAAAAAATATATATATATCTATAATGAAATGTGAATTTAAATGATTTAATAATATTCATAACTTTTTTAGATTAACGTTTCATTTCGTATTGCTCAGAAGAAATTCTTAAGTGCTAAAAAATGTTAATAAAATAAAAATTACCTTATTACCTTGTGTTCTTGTCTAATACTACATGGTATACAGAATATGTGTGAGCAAATATCATTAATAAATGTACCCTATTAAAATTAAAAATGTTCCATATTATATATATATGTACTTTAATGTTATATAGTCTACGAGTTTCTTCTCTTAGAAGTGGGCCAAATATTGATGGACAAATACAATAAGCAACACACCAAGGATAAAACAACTTATCAAGAGTTTGAGCATTTTTACCTGCCAATATACATGGGCAAAAGCATGACAATAAAATTAGATCATGATCATCATCATAGTCAAATAGACCATTTTTCCATTCAGACATAATATAATACTATTAGTTACTATATTGTTAGACAAAATACAACTATCTTATCAAAAATCAGTTGCTATATCACTATAAATAGCTATTTTTCTAAAAGTTTTTATATCTCTTATAACAAATTGCTCTGAAAGTATCTATATGAATAATACCCCATTAAATATTGTACATATAAATAAGCTTAAAATACTTCAATAGTCATTAAAAATTATGTTAATATTACTATTAATCACAAATTTGTATCTTATTATAGATATTGCAGATAAAACAATATTAAACAGATACTTTTATAATGAAAAGAATCATTTTATTTAATTTTTTAGAGGATTTTTAATGTCAATATTCTTAAAATAGCTTCAATAAATTATAATATTAGTACAATTATTTAAACTTTTACACTCTTTCGTCAGCCTAATGTAGAATTTATCCATATAAAATACATTTCTTACTGTTATTAAGATTATTATTATTATTATTATGTGCTATATACTTATCTAGCCATTTGATATTTTCCACAGAAAATTTTAGCGTATAATATTATTTCAAAATTGAATTAAAAATTACGATTTTTAATGCATTAATATGGTAATCCAACTATTTTAAGCTGTTTTTTAATTGAATTTATAAGAATACGTTACTATGTTAACAAATCCCCTACACAAAAATAAAAACTATTACATTTTAATTTTTAACTTAAATTTTCACTTAATGTAGTATTATTTTAAAAATAGTATTTAAATACACAAAAAATTTACTATTAAAATACAATGTTAACAGGAAAAAAAGCCATTTTAATAATACAATTAATTAATGATAATTAGTAGCCATTGTCATAAATATCTTAAGCCGATTAAAAAAAATATACAATCTAATTATTTAATCTATTAATTAAAAATGCGTTAATGACTAAAAATATTGTTTTACTCTTTAGCCATGTATATCTTAAAATTATATTTTAGTAAGGTTGAAAAAGTTAATATTATTTAAAATGAGATAACATTTTAGAATCTATTTACATTTTCTTTTATATATCACCATGGCAATGAGGACATTGAACGAATGATTAAAGTGTGCGCACGACTACTTCTTTTTATATGACAGGCGGTAGGTATGTTATGTGTTAGTATGGCTATATACTTGAACTATTAAGTTAAAGAGCGTGCTAAAGTATTCTTATTAAAAAAAATACTTCGATAAAAATTTAATACATAGTTTGTTCAAGACTGACTTATTTTTTAAGAATAATCAATTCTATTTTACAAAAAAGTTTGATAATATTCCAAGTACTATTTCTAAAGCATTATCATATTTCAAAAGTAAACTAAATTTGATGGTAGGGTTTAGTACAATGATTCAAGGAGTAATTTAACGAAATAAATAAATTTTGCGCAAGACTTGCGAATACAGCCAATGAATGACGATGTCTATTTACTTTTTTCTTAAAAACCTAAAATTATGAGATTGTTTACTGATATATACAGCCATTTCTGTATATCAACTGTTAACTAGAGTTTATGTATATATAGATTGATTTTTGATCCATTTAATGGTACGACTTAACATAATTCAATTAAAATGTTAGCCACATTCATGTACGATTTGTATCGATCCCATCAAGTAAATTAAACAAGTCATAGCTGACAAAATAAGTTGGAATCATAAAAGATGAATCTTATTGTTTATATTAAAATTAAAAATATAGACAGAATAACAGCGTACTGTTTATTTATTTTAAAACAACAGCTAATAAACGCAATACATTAACACAAAGGTTATATGGATTAATGATAATATTATCATTTTGATTTGACATCATTTGTAATAGTAGAATTTGATTTATTTTTAACCCTCAATGTAGCAATTAACCTTCTATTTAGATTGGTAGAGGATGAGTTGTCAATTTCTGTTGAAAATAAACTAGAATCGTTGGCGTTTGAGTTTTTACGTTTACGTTTTTTATTTAGGGGTAACGTGTTGACTGATGATGAATCTGATATATCGCAGCCTATTTCTTTGAGAATATTTTTAAGTCGTTCAATTGGTACACCAAGATCCTTTGCAAGGGGTAAACAATCCATAGTAAATTTACTGACGTAAAGAGCAATTAGCGTTAAATAGCACAAACATTTAGTTAGAAGAAGGTTGTTTATAGTTCTAGAATGGATATCACTATTACACACACCATACACAAACGTATCATACCCTCCTTCAGATGTAAATTCACGTATAAAATACTTTAAAACTTTCTTGGGTATCTGTTCCGATAGTTTTTTTTGAACTATAAAATAATTTATTATCATAAATTTATTTTATATTGTAAATGTACAAAAAAATGTTACTATCTAGACTACTTCAAAAATATAATAATGTAAATCCCACTAACTAGTAATGTTTATTCATACAAAAAATAGAAAAGAATTCAAAAATATAAAAAAAAACTTTTTAAAATAAAATTATATAAATTATAAGCTATGGATGTAAGAATATCTATAATATAGGGGCATCAAATAAATGAAATAATAGTGTTAAAATACGAGTGAGGAATAAATTTTAAACATGATCCAAATTATGTCTATAAGAAACATACACTTCTCTTTAAATGTATAAAATGAACAAGAAGGTAACAATGATCACGACAACAATAATATAAAAAATAAAGCTAAAACAGCAAATGAATCAATACAAAAAAGAAAAATAGTTATTAGGATACTAGCATGATTCAATTAGGTTAACATTAATGTTAAATATCAAATAAAATATATAGCTATCGTGCAAAGAAGCAGTATGATAATCATTTTAACTAGCAACAATTACAGCCTCAAATTTTAAGATTATGCAATAATCTTTTGTTAAAATAAAAGATAATTCAATATAAATATCATGATTAAGTGTCAAAAAGATAAAAAATTACAACCCATTATTTTAATGGTATATTTTAATAATAATACTATACACCCCCCATGGGTGATATGTATCGTGATTTTTGCAAGTAGTATCAATAATGAAGAAGTTTCTAATTTAGTAAAGGATACAGTGGCTATCTGAGATTTCAAAAACATTAATTAGTTTAAAATTTTTAAAAAAAATAAACAAAAATGATCCATAATATGAATAGGGATTTGTACAGCCGGTAAACAAAATGTACGGATTGTTTCGGTATAGGACTCAATAAATTTAAATGGTTACCACATACTGAAATGTAAACAAATTGCATTTAACTTATTATTTAGTTGGATTAAAAAATAAAAATGTAATAATTTCTTAACATTAATAATGAATAATAATATACCATATGAAACATGCGCCTTCTTTTTGATAGCAACATAAAATTCGTATAGATAATACCAGTAAATTAACAATATGAAAAAGTCGGTATCATCTAGTTGATTCAAATCGGGTATGACCCTAACGATTTGATGAACAAATGCAGGTAAACTAAAATTTATATGAAACAAAAATTGATTCAATATGAATTAATACCTAGAAACATCTTCTTTAAGACAATCAACAAGCCATTTTCGATATTCATCAATTGTACTGATTAAATGTTTTTTTATTTTTTTTGGTAAAACTATTATATTCAAAATAAAAAATTTTTTATCTTGAATCTAAAATATACTTGATTTAATATTATAAATTTCGTAATTGCTCGATGCATTTGGATTACGAGGAGGTAAAATTATAGAGTCTGACTTATTCTCTTTTATTAATATAACAGTGATTTATTAGTAAAAATTAAATTTAATATTCAAAATTGATTTACTTGCTTGATCATCAATAAATTGAGTGATTGAATCTTGATAACTTGAAATAAGCTGCGGTAGCGACTCTTTCATTGTATTAGCGGAGGCAGCCGATATATCAATCTGTTTTTTTTTAATTTTTGAAGATTTTTTAATCTTAGTTGAACCAAACATTTCAACAGCAGTAGCTGACTCATTTATCTAAAATTTTGACAAACATTTTAAAATTTTCTATATTATGATTTAAAGCGTGCTTACTTTAGTTGGATCAGAAACCTTCTCAAGTGTCGAATATACTAAAAAAATATATTTTTTGCAAAAGGTATTGTATATTAAAGGCATTGTTTAAAAAAAAATGCTAATATACATGAGCCATACATAAAAGGATTAAAAAAAATAGCCTGTGAGAATGTTGAAGTTAATCCTTGTTAAATATTTCCATTTACAATTATAATAATAAGTAAAAGTAACATGGACTTAAAAATAATTATAAAAAGTTACAAATATATATATATAGATATATGAAAAATAATATTAATCAATTAATGGGCTGCGCTTATTTCCTAAAATTACTGTCAGGTATAAGAGTGTACATATTAGCAATGTGAGATTGATATTGATTATGTTCATGGTCCCACACAAAAACAACACATCTAAATACAGATGGAATACGTAATCAGATACAAAAATCAAATCAAAGATACTGCGTGGTATTAGGATTCAATTTTTTTCCAGAATATGCAATCTTATCTACATGAACTGACTAAATTCAATTAGATTGTATTTTTATAGCATGACTAAAATCTAGCACTTAAATAAAGTGCAAAAAATTCAATTAATTATATACAATACTGTCATCGTTAAATTCTTCATCTAGACTAGAGGTAGGATTTATGAGTTGGATTTTTTCAATGCCATCGCATGTCAATAATCCGTTAGCAAACTTTGCTAAATAGCACATAATTAACATTTATACAGATTTAAAAAAAATATATATTAATTTTTCTATATCTAATATAAAACTAAAACAAAAAAAAAATTAGAATACAAAACCTGTTAATTCAAAAATATTGACATAAGCTTAATAACTATGTGATATACTATTCCACTCTTAGAGATTTACAATTGACAATGAAAAAAAATTATAGTTAACTTAAGTTACCTATTATAGGTTTATGGTGCTTTGGCATCAACTGGATAAAACTTAAATAATGGCACGTGCGCGCATATGTGGTCGTGCGCACTCGTTTACGTGCATTCTCGTTGTCTTGCCTTCAGTATTGGGATCGAGGTAACATACTTGTCATTACCTGTAGCATATCTAATTAATAATTTTTTGAAATTTTTTATTTAAGAAAACTTTATTTTGTTATATTTGATTGTAACTATGTTCAGTTTAGGTATTGTCCATTTAAGCATTGCAAATTATTAACTATCTGTCAATTGAATCCTGTATCTGACTAAATATCAACATGGCAAGTGTAAAAAATATAAAGTCTGAGCCAAAAGAACAACCTTTACCTGTATCTAATAAAGAAAATAATCAATCTTATTCCAACATTAAAAGACCAAGAAGATTTAAACTTTGTTTATTGTTTCAGCAAGCTGAGGTTGGACCTATTATAGGAAAAGTAGTTTTTTTGTGCTGTAATATTAATAATTGATTCATTCATTTTTGAAAATAGGCTGGTGCGAATATTAAATCAATTAAGCAAAATGTACTACGTTTTAAACTATATCCAGTAAGTATGTTTGTTTAATTGTGATTTTAGTGTGGATGTGATCTAAATTTTTATGATCTCTATCAAAGAAATAGGTACATTTTTTGGTTTAATTATCAAATGCTATAACATTTGTTTTCTATATATAGAACATTGGTTATTCTTGGAGAAAAACATAATGTACCATTAGCTGTGGAGCTAGTTGCATGTGCATTAAAAGTAGATATATATATATTTGGATATATTACTAATCGTTCATTGCTATCAAATAGGATGATGATAGTAAATCTCAAAGTCTAAGTAATGATAACAATAATGGTCAAGTAGTAGCTGCATCTGAGAAGCACTCTCGTGTTTCCATTTTTTGGATACTTCAACGTGATCATGCTATAAGTCTTATTGGAAAAGATGGTGCCAATTCGAAGCGTGTCCGAGATGAAACTCAAGCAACTGTATCTGTATTTATTTTCCTAGTTTATCATTACACTAAAAATTATTCAATAAGGTTCTTTTTGGTGATGATCAGTCATCCCCTGAACTACTTGTTAGGATTACTGGTACACCTAAAGAAATTGGAAATGCTGTTCGTTTGTGTATTGATGAATTTATTAAAGTATAGTTTTAAGATATTTGTATTATAATTCCTAATTTGTTAATAATACTCAAGGATCATGGTAAATATGGAAAAGTTCCATTAAGACCCACAGCATTGCTTGATGGAGGACGTGGTCGATTATTAGGACAAGCTGGGCGTAATTTCCGATACACGCCTCCTAAATATCGTAACGAATTTCTTTATGTTTATCATATTTTTGTTTGCATAGGTGGTCCAGAACAATTTAAAATTGAATCTACTCAAACTATTCAGTTAACAAGAGATGTATTTTTTACAATTATAAGTGTTTCAGTTGTGTCTTAATTGTTTCAAATATAGCTTGCTGGTGCTGTTATTGGTAAGGGCGGTGGTAACATTACCCGTATAAGAAATATATCTGGTGCAAATATAAAAATTAACACTCCTGAGAAAGAAGATGATCTTGCCACTGTAATTGTTGTTGGAAGACCTAGCGCAGTAGCGATAGCATTCGAGCTCATCGAAGAATGTATTCAAATTTTCCTTGCTCATGGTATCCGTCTTAAAGCATCAACAAATGCCAATGGTAACGCTCAACTTTCTTCAAAATCAGCCAATGGCAGCAAAAAACGACGTCGTCAAAGAGAGTATGTTTTTGTTTAATATTTGATAAATATAGTTCATTTCTTAATTGTGTTAGAAGATATCAACCAAATGGTGGTAGTGATAAAGCAGTCAATCTTCAAAATACTAATTCTGATGGTGGTTCCAAGGAAAATGCTGCTTTTGTTTCAAATAAATTGAGTTGATTCCTCTATTATATTGGTTACACGTTTTCCCACAACACCCTACTACTACTATTACACTTTTCTCTCATTCTACTAATGTTGCCTTATACTATTGCTATTGATTATCGTTGGCCTTCTTTTTTCTCTCACATACGTTCTTAATTACATACTATTTATTCTATCAATACATTCTCTATTGATTATTATATATGATGATATTACGTGTACCAATAATTAAATGTTATCAACTATATCTGTTGTGGTTTTATAATAGTTTTGTTTTATGTTTTAGCGGCATATGTTTCCTCATTCTTTCTGTCTATACTTTATATAACATTTGCAATTGCTACGGCAAACGTAGCATCTTTTTAAACTAATGCATTTACTTATGTAATAATATATACAGTAGAGTTTATATCTTGTATCTACGTAGACATCAAGTTCCCCATAACTGTATTTAAACTTACATTAACATAGTATACTATTTTTGCATGAAAAAATATCATCATTAACATTTTAAAAGATCATTTAGTGATTAATTAAACATGAGTCACTTTGAAATCTAGCAAGCTGATATTAATGTCTAAACCAATTTATTTTGTATCAAAATAAACAACTTAATGTATCATATAATGTCTTAATTTTTATCGTATACAAAATTTTATGCAATTTTTAATCATGAGGTATATTATTGCTATATGAATACAATTCATAACAGACAAGTGTGACTCAGTCATATCACTTTATTCATTGTCTGAGTGTTCTTTAAATTTCTCATTTTTTCCATTAAATTTATAACTTTTATTTCCCATTAATACTATCCATTATTTAAAAAGATAATTTATGATCTTACCAAATCAAAATTTACATGTTATGTTATATATACAGGTATTATTTTGATATTTACACTTGGAATGCTATTCTATATAATTCATTAAATTAATTAAAATTTTATTACATCAAAACATTTTAATGAAGATGAAAATTCAAAAAAAAATCCACACATGCATGTGAATACTACTCATATTGATTAATTTTGTGAGCATGCGCATTTCCATGACAACACTTGAAAAAATTGCATCGTGCTTTTATGTTTAATATAGTAAGTATATATTTGATTTACTATTTTGTTATTAAATTTTCAATAAAATAAATATATTTAGTTGATTTCGATCAAATTATTGATATGAATGTTATATGGTAATAACTGTGTAAATATAGTGATATTCATCCTAAAACCCAACTGTAACACTAGAAAATTAAAGGTCGTGTATAATAATTTTATTGAATTATATAAAAGCTTAGCAAAATATGTAATTTTTAGAATTTTTAATAGTTCTATAAGTAGCAACACTAATGAAGCTAATAACTTTAATAGTAATGATCATAAGAATTATTTTAAATTATATCCTTTCAAGAATTTACAAAATATTTATAACTAAATGAATTTTTTTAACTAAGAAGGATTGATTTAAATTTTTATGATTGCATACTGTACAAACTTGAAATATTCAGTATTATTCATAAAAGTAAGCTAGTATTATAGATATATGTATACAAATAATACAATTTAGAATTACTTTTTTTAAAAATTTTATTATTTACAATATTACTCTAATCATTACAGTATATCCAAGCTGGTACTCAATAAAAGATCAATATTTATTCATAATACAAACTAATTTCATTGATTTATTAATATGAAGCGATTATATAAAAAAAAACTGAACAATGACTGCTAAAATGATATTTTTTTAATTAAAAATTTATTTTAAAATTAATTACAAGTGATCTAAAACAATTTTTAACGTTTAAAAGTTATCTAATATAAATTTAATGTTCTTGTAAATAAAACATGTAATTTCTAGTATTACATCAAAAATATTCATACATACCAGATAATATTAGTTGAAAATTATGAAAATAAATAAAAATATTTTAGCTCGCATTTACACAATCATAGGTAATGAAATAAATTGAAAATCTATCATCAATCAGCTATTGTAAATTGTAATGCAATGTTTAGGTAATAAAATAACTCTTTTTGTATATTAATTAATAGAAGCGATAAATACAGTAGTTGTTATCTTAAAATAACTCAACAAGCCATACACCACCTTTTAAAAAGTTTATTTTAAATGGAGTTAAAAAAATAAAAAATTGTTTATTTACATCTTTAAAAATATAATTAGAAATATAAATTAATAAGAATGTACTGTATAAATGTTAGTTTATTGGTGAAAATGCTCATAGTAGAGGTGGAACTAAAAATCATGTAATATACTCATTAGAGATGCTGTGATATTATACATCAATTTATAAAATATTTATAAAACTTCTTATAAGTATAACTGTTCATATTAATGTATAATTTTGTTTAAATCAAATGTTTTGCAGGACACCACCAGCATCTAACGTTCATTGCACTCACTTCCGATGTTTCTCGAATAATTAATTCGGGTTTCAACGAGTTTTAGTAGAAGGTTGTTGGGTTGATGATCACGAGGGGGTTATTGTAACAATGTACTTGATTATTTCACACATTTTTAAGAATAACCAAATGCCTTGAAATTTATTTGTAGATATGATTAATTATAAAACTTCTATCATTTTTTTAATAGTTAACGTGTTTCAACTTACACTATTCTCCTATAAATGTATGGCATTAATAGTTTGAATATGATTACTTTATAATACATAATATAATTAAAAAATGAAAAGCATAAATTTTACTAGTTATATGGTAAAAATATATTCTAACAAATGAAAGGTTGACAATTTTTATAAAGAATATTATGTTTTTTTTAATTTTATATATAAATTCATATTCTTAATGTTCCAATTCTATTACTTATCAGTCCATATTGCAATAGTATAATCAGCCAACAAATTAAAATAATAAAGGCTTACTAGAACTAAAAGTAATACTATGTAGCTGCGTGAAATTTGTATATAATCTTGATTGTGTTATTAAAAATCATTTAAAGATTGTTTAACCAGCTATAAATATTAAAATTAACAACAACTAAATTTGTAAATTAAACTATAATATTGTAGAATTTTTAATAGTTGAAAAATTTATGGATAATAGTGAAAATAGTAGTGACGCATTTAGATTTAGAGAATTGATTGAAAATCAACGCATGCTATTAGGCAATATTAATTAGTATGTACAGAATAGATTGCAAATTTATAAAAATAATCCAATCATACTAAAAAACTATAGTATATAAATATTAGACTACTATTAAATAGAATAATATTCTAATTAACAGTATTTATCTAAAAACAATTGATATTTTGCTATAAATATTTAAACAATAGTATAGGTATACTACCAGTATAAATAAAGTGCTATCGTTTCATACATTATAACAGTTACAACAAAGAATAGAAATAAAAAAAATGTTTTTTATTATTAGTGAAATCTAATTTATAATTTTTAAGGATCAAATATGTAGTAGTTGTGCCATATTAAAATACTAAGTATACAAACTATATTTTGATAAGAGAAAAAAATATCATTTTTCTACAATATAAATGATTAATAAAGTAAATAAATTTTTATAAATCATGACTATAAATAATCGATATCTCATCGTATAACTACACTCCACCTAGCAATGTATCAGATAGATGAATTGATTGATAAGCATGCGTACTAATGTAGATTTAAGATATAATCAATAAAGTTTTAAATCTACAAATAAACAATTATAACAATATAGTTTGGATTATTTGTGTTAGATCATTTATCTTTATAAATGAAAGTGATTTTGTAATAGTAGAAAGAATATTGCCATTAGTTTTCTGCTAGTTATGATATTTTATTCAGTTAACACACATTTTCTAAGCTATATATTATTTTTTATAATTATTGTATAAATATAACTAATAAAAAAAGTTTTTAAAAGGATAAAATATGGGATAGTACATTTTTAAAAATTAGAACATCATTTCTCAATGTGTGTCTGTTACACAACTTGTTAATATTTTTAATTGTAGTTGTTTATAAAAAAAATATTTATAATGGAATTTGTACGGTTATAATTAGTTAAAAATGTACAACAATCTAGAACTACTTCGCACATTAATTAATTCAAGCACGTGATGCATTGTACAACCAGTATCATGGTTGGTGTGTCTGCTGAAGCTGATAAAAGTTCCCATGAAAGCTTTGGAATGCTATCTAGTAGACTTTACTATCATTACAGAATGTTAGGAATGGTTTCAAATAATATAAAAGGTGTATTGGAAGTTAGAGGCTCTGAGTGTTTTATAACAACTTGTGTTGGTAAAGTGTTTCAAACGTATAATGTAACATTAGATGTTTTTTTAATACAAGATTAATAAATTTTTATTGATAGTGTGAAAAATTAAATCTAGTTGTATCAAGTAATTTAAAAATCTTTCAATTTTTTTATTATTTATAATTAAAGGTGATGAATTTACTGATGATATACACCATTTAATTGTAAATCCAAAAAATGGCCATATGATAGTTGGCTATGGATGTAATAAAATTAAAATATTAAAACGTGGAACTAAAGTAACTAAAACTCACTATATTTATTTGTTTTATGTTCAATATACAACTAACTAGTTATAGTATACATTTAATGATTCACAAATAGAACTGTTATTTTCTTTATTAAATTTTCATTAATAACAACATTATTTATTTTAAAAATATTTCATTTTTATTGTTAATTTTATTATAAAGATTATTGATGAATTTACGTGTAAAAATGTGTCATCTATTAAAAAAATGATGTTAGTTGGAGATGCTCTATTGATTGTTGATAACAATAACATGGTTAATGTTTTAGACCTATATTCACAAGGTAAACTATTAATACAAATATATGAATTGTTAAATGTGAATAATGATAATATTAATTTTCTGATATATTAGAAATATATTTGGAAATGTCATTAAGCGATAATGGTGGGGATTTTAATGTTAGTGCATTATGCCATCCTTCTACATATTTAAATAAAATATTATTTGCAAGTAGTCAAGGATGTTTACAACTTTGGAATATTAGAACTGGTAGATTAGTGCATAATTTTGAAAAAATATGGGGTGATATTGAAATTTCTGTTTTGGAACAGTCAACTGCTGTAGATATTGTTGCTATTGGTATGGCTGATGGTCATATCTACCTTTATAACCTTAAAATTGGAAATATACTCTATAAATTCTATCAAAATTATGGATTTGTTACATGTATTACTTTTCGAACTGGTAACTTATTTTTATTATTTTAACAACTATAATACATATCATTACATACAAATAAGATGGATTTGGATACATGGCAACTGGTAGCCAACATGGCCATATTACTATTTGGGATTTGGATCGTAATCAGTTAGCATCTTGTATTATGGATGCTCACCAATCATCTATAACTACACTTGAATATTTACCAAATAGTACTATTCTTTTGTCAACTAGTGATGATAATTCAATAAAAGTAATGTTTCTAGTTTTTATTTGTAATTATTATTTTTAAAATACTAAAGTATTTTATTATTAATTTAACCTAACAATTATTTTGTCTTCTATAATTAATACTAGTTGGATCCCATTAATAAATGGTACTTGTTTTATTTTTTATCCATTTAAACTAACTTAAAGCATGTTTAGTATAATTAAAACATGTTTTTAGGATGTTTATAACAATCTACTATATTTTATTTGATTTTTTTTGTTATATCAGTTGTTATTAAACAATCATTGCTACCATTAAACATTCATTACATATGCATGCATATATATTTCATATATTTAGGAGTGGATATTTGATGGAAGATCTTCTAATGAACAGTTATCTGATGAAGGTCAAGCTAGATTATACAAATATCGATGTGGACACTGTTCTCCAATTCAAAAATTACGTTTTTTTTATTCAAATACTAAATCCACAGTCAACACCAACAACCAATATACCATATTGAGTTGTGGTCAAGACAATTCATTACGTTATTTTAACTTGTATCGCGATGAACAAAATGTTGAAATTTCACAAGGTAATATTGAGAGTGTGGCTAGAAAAAAAAATAAAAACATTCAAAGTATGCGTCTATCAAAAATAATCGATTTTTCATTTGCAAATCAAAGAGAATTCTTTTGGGATAATTGTGTTACTTGCCATAAAAAAGATCATTATCCACGTACATGGAACGTTAGAAATAAAAAAATTGGAAAATATATGCTTGGCTATAACTGTACAAATTCTTTTAATATTAATGGGCAATACCCATTAGTTTGTGAGATGACAAGATGTGGCAGTTTGGTTGCCATTGGATATAATAAAGGTTCCCTTATTGTTTATAATATGCAATCAGGATTGTTCTATAAAGAATTTGTTGATAATACCATTAATAAAACACACTTAGCACATCAATGTGCTATAAAAGGAATTTGTATTGATAATGTAAATAAATTTATGGTAAGTATTGATGAAATGAGTGTATTAAAATTTTGGAATTTCCAAAAAGCAACAAAAATTCATGAAATACATTGTATCGAAGAACAAATATACCACCTGAGATTGCACAATGAAAATTTATTGCTAGCTTTAGCTATATATAATAAAAAAAATAAAGTAAACTATATTAAAGTTATTGATATGGAAACTCGTAAATTAATAAGAGTTACACATGATAGAAATTTTAAACATATTAATGATATGGCATTTAATGTTGATGGTAGATGGCTTATAGTTGCAACATCTGATAGTCTACTTGCTACATGGGATATTGTTACTAATAAACTTATTGATTGTTTTATAACCAACTATGTAGTACAATCTATGGACTTATCGCCTTATGGAGATTTTTTAATATTAGCATACAATGGAAAACGTGGAATTGATGTATTGGCTAATAAATTTGTTTTTGATCCTACTATAGTTCTTTTACCTCTTGATCCCAATTACAATCCATTGAAATGTGAAGTTGATAGTAATACATCGATAAATAATACTAAAGATGATTGGAATGACATAGTTACCAGTTTTAGTTATATTAATACTCAGAAGGATAACAATGGAGAAGGTTTGATAACTATAGCTCAATTTCCTGAATCTAAGTGGTTTTCATTGGCTAATATTGATCTAATAAAAGAAAGAAATAAACCTAAACAACCAAAAATTATCTTAAAAAGTGCTCCTTTTTTTTTACCTACTGTATCTGGTCTTGAACCTTCATTTGATATTTCTTTGTCAAAAATTGATGGCAATACTGAAATTGACCTGACTAATCGTTTTAAAAAATTAAAAACAACTTTAAAGAGATCTAATCTTTTGTCTAAAATTGAAGAGTATAGCAATTCAACTGGTGACATAAAACGCGTCCGATTGATACAACTTACAGAGTTTCTTTCAAAGTTAAATCCTTCATCTTTGAATTGTGAGTTAACGTATCTGTCTACTGATATGGAAGGAAATCTTGATATTTTGTTAAATTTTTTGCAATTTTTAAATGATGCTGTTATATGGGGTTCATATTTTGAATTTTTCCAGGGTTGTATTAGTTTATTTTTGAAGATTCACTCAAAAACTTTACTCTCTCATAGTTTATTTTTTTCATCAACTTTAAACAATCTATTAGATTCTATTACTAAAAGGCAGAAAATTCTGGAAGATTCTATTCATCAAAGTTTATGTATATTAGATTTTATTAGATCGAACAAAGTATCATTTTAGTTTATTCTAATGCATAGTTTTTTTCTATTTATTTTGTTGTAAAATCAACCTGTTTTTTTCAATTTCTTCTTATATTCCATTTAAATAAATGTGAAAGTTATTATTGGTCTATAAAATTTACATAAAATCTTAGTTTTTCATTGTAATAGAAACCTGGATTGGATTGTGTTACCATTAATATTTTAATTTATAGCTATTTGTTTTTTATAAATATTGTACTTTTATTACTTTTCCATTAATTTAAAGCAGTTATACTGAATTGGAAGTCATTGTAATAAAATAGTGTTTTCTTTACGACTCTACCATCCTGAGTGTCATCGTCTTGTGTTTTGGTAAGGAATTAAAATTTAAAGTGATAATTTTTAAATTTCAAAAATATTACATTAAATTATGAACTACTTTTGATAGTCTTGCACTTATTTATCTGTTTTGATTGTACAAATTATTCCTATTCATATTTTTATTCCCACCACCATCATCCAGTAATCAAGTTTTTATCATGTTCAACACCATAAAATTATGTAACAATGTACTCATTAACAATATTTAAATTAAACATGCATTCAGCTCGATTTCAAGTTTCAGAATTCATAAAAATATAATATCTTTGCAAGGCTTAGCTTTTTTTGTTAAATATAAATTTATTTTATTTTTAGCTTCTTCCAACAAATATGGTCATCCTTGGAAATATCATAAAATAAATATTGGCAGCATAGTATTAAATGCCAGTTAACTGTTACCAATTTATGACAGACAGCTTCTTGCACATTAATCATACCATAAATCAAATTAATAGATAACACATGCTTGTCTTTTGTAAAATCTTTTTTTGCCTTTATCGAGTCAAGAATATCATGTTTGTGCATAGTTAATTTATTAAAATGTGTTATATTATAAGAAATAAAAACCTTATAGTATGGATTTTTGCTAATGTTTAAATTTAATAGATGGAATTTATCAAATATTGAATCATTAATCGTTTTTCTTATTGATTGATGTATATACGAAAAATGTACCGTTATTTATAAAGTATGCATGAAACTATTGAATACAAAAAAAGATATGTGGTATATGCCCTTTAACAAGTTTATAGTGTTGGTTACGTAGATACATATATTTTCTATTATCATTACATCATATAATAAGTTTTATCTCAAAGATATGGTTTGATGTCCCTCATTTTGAAAAAATTTTAGTTTACATGATATTTTGATGTGTTATTATATCTCTTGGAATGATTAAAACAATTTTGCAATACATTTTCTTATACTACCATTTTAAATATACATATAATATCCTATTTCTAAAAAATTTTTTATCATTTATTTTAATTATACTATAAATGTTACATTTTTCAAAATTTATGATTTTCTATTTGCGATATAAATATGTGTTTATTCTAAAGCTTGCAAAGGTTTTTTCACTTTATTATTTATAATTTATTCTGTATATGATCTTTAAGGTATTGTTTTATGTTGTGTGTGTACCCTAGATAGAGTAGCTTATCCATTAATTTTTATCTAATTGAATAGAAATCAATCTTGAAAGGTTCATTTGCTGGTTATTGTTAATAATATACTATATCGTAATTTTCATATTTTTAAAAATCTATAATTGAAATAATTAAAAATATTATTCTATGATCATTTATTTTAAAAATGACGTTATCGACACCTATAATATTATAAGCATATAAAAATAATTTCATTTAAATGTGTTAAACATAATTTCTACTAAAAACCTGTAGCTACCAATTAAACATATTAGATGTTAAATCTTTAATTTATTGATAAAACATTCTATCTCCAGACCTAATTCTTCTATAATATTGTGGTTACTATTTTTAAGGTGTAACGTTAAAAGTGTATACGTTATTCCATTTATTAAGAATTTTTATCAATATATTAATCATTATTTTTATCAATAATCCAATAAATTTACATCATATATTTTAATAAAGATAAAATCGTTTTATAGCAATATCTTGTTTAGCATTTAAAATTGTACATTTCTATAATTTCAGTGATAAAAACCAAACCAATTATTTATTGATATAAAAATGATGTTTTCTAATCCAAGTGGTAATTGATGAAGAGTAATTGGTACTTGAAGTATAAAATTATTTGAATATATCTATGCTAGCAGACAGTAGAATTAGTTTCTATAGAGAAAACTATAATATCAAAGGCCTATGGGTAGTGCTATTAATATAACAATAAATTTAAAATCAACAAATAACTCTAGGAATACACAGATAATGATTTTTTCAGCACAATTTTGATGCCTATAATAAAAAATTTCAATTTAAATTCTTTTATATGTACAATATACTAAATTTTTAGTGATGTATGCAAAATATTGCAGTTAATATCAGTAAATAATAATCAAGATAGTGTTAAATTGGAGCAGAAACAGTGTGCTATGTTGTGCTGAATGAAGATGCCAATTTGTAGTCTATAAAATAAAA
>JRUX01000344.1:0-17857 GCA_001407235.2 Kudoa iwatai | reverse complement strand
TTTAAAATTACTCTTATTCCAATGAAATTTGCTTTTTTATTTCTCTTTAGCTATATTATTGTTTTAAACATGAAATTAATCATAATAAATGACTAATGATGAGATTTTTTTATTTTACCAAAAATAAAAGTTAAGGTATACTAATCTTAAAACGGACGGGTCATGCGCGCTTTCTTGAACTATAGATTGTTTAGTTAGTTTCTAATGGCTAAATCTATATAAAAGTAAAAAATTTTATGTAATATATTAAATAATGGTATATTATTGACAATAAAATATCAAATTTATTTTATAAAATTTTATATAAGCCTTTACCATTATTTGACCGATCACTTACGAATAATCGTTGTCGTTACAGCATAAAGTCGTGGGCTTTTATAACAACTAAGTATCTCAGACATAACTTAAGTATACATTTTGATGTTAAAACAGTAAACACATCATATATTATATATGGAAAAATTTCAATCATATCATTTTTACAGTTTAGGACTTTGACCATTAAAAACTACAATTATTTTAATTAATGTACAATTATTAATGAAAATTTTTTTTAAAATAATAATCATGTTTGGGACCTAGTTTGATAGTGCAGTACGTTGACTTCACGTCTACGACTCGCAACGAACTTCACATTTGACAATTAATACATGCGTATTCATTCAACAATAATCTTTCAGGCTGGATGAAAAATTGTTTTATTAGATCATCAGCATTAACTTTCTGAGATAATTTTATATCTTTAAAATATAATCTTAAACATATTATTTGTGATACAAATTATAATAATACCACTAAACATTATATTCATGTGAACAGGCGTACCTACTGTGCGTGCTCATTCCACGTTGATCACGTGACTATATGTTTGTAACAGATGAGGAAGATGGTTGATAGAAGAGGTAGAAGATAAAGAAAATCAAGTGTAATAAATGTCTTACTGATCTGATTTGTTGAATATACTTATTGTGTTATATTTCAATGACAAATTACAGGTAATGTGTGATAACATATGTCAAATAAATTTAAGGTATTTTTGTGTACACAAGAAAATGCATATTTTAATAATTTACTTGTATTAATATATAAATCTTTTTTGAATAATTTAATGGAGTTTTTATATAATTTTTTTTATTTATGAAATGCTGTTGTTATTTCAATCTGTGTTATTGTAACTAATGTCACAATAACCAGATTGTTGTTAATATGATAAATATAATTCTATTATATTTTAAATATATAAATTTTCTATTAAAAAATTTTTCATAAAAAAATCTCATCTAATTGTATATTAAAGTTTATATAGTGAGTAGTGGCTAAAGGTACCATTAGTGAGCAGATATTATTAAAATAAAAATATAGATTCGCCACTTATGTGTGTTTAAAATATGAAAAATAAATAAAGGTTATTTTTTATATTGAATATTGTTATGATTTCTTTTATTACATTCAATTATATATATGTAGTTTGTTTATGTGGTGATAAATGTTTATTTTATTGTAATAATATTACAAGAAGAAGTGATAAAGTTGATGTTTCCTATGAAATGAATCACTCACTAGAGTGTTGTTGTTTTGTGTTACTTGGCGATAAGGTACTAATCGGATGAGCGTTCATTTAAACTCGTCGCTCGAATGCGCATAGTTATTGGATTCTATTATTGAACATTGAAGTTGTTTATCCTATATTATTGTTTTATAAATAAAATAGTAAGTTCAATTCTAACTTCTTTTACTAATATCACAATATAACTAATATTGTGTAGATGATTTCGACTGTTTTCCTGAAAATTATTTTTTGTATCTGGCTACCATATTCAGGTGTCATTGGAATAGAGACTAACGGCACACTAAAACTATTGGATATGGATAATGTTGATAATAATAATAATAACGATGATAATAATAACGGGGTGGTTGGACAATTACAACATATTTTCAAGAATCTATTCGATTTCCCGCTAATTGAAGATCCACTTAAAATATTTCATGATATTGATGACTCAGAAGATCAGCCACAACTCAATACATCAACTTATTCAATTAACGATTTGTGTGTTAATGGCTTTGGTCCAGTGTACAAGAAATGCCCAAATGCTAAAGTTAGTACTTTTATGTTGTGTCGTCGTTCACTTAGAAATAAAACTCTTATTGTTGGATGCTCATTATCCTCACAAAACAACGCCAATACAAACAGTAGTGAAACATTTGGTATAGAAAGATTTATGTTGAAAATTGTCGACTCTAATCCCATTCAAAATTTAAACAAACCATCTAATAGCACACAGAGTTTAAATGAAGAGAATGATGATGAAATATTTACAGATAAATTTGAGAACCGTCATAAATACCATCACCATCATCATCGTTATGATCGTGCTATCGGGGATCATTTGAACTATCAAAGTGATACTGATGGCAATTTCGGACCAGGTTTTATTAAAAGAATATTTAGAGCAAAAGATGATGACAATTATGGTATCATTTTTATTGTATTATATATTTACATTCAACATATAACAACACATTTCAATTTGTTATTTAAAAAGATAAGGTTTCATTTAAATATTTTTTAAATAAATTTTATTATACAAAGCTTTAAAATCTTTAGATATAATCACATCTAGCCATAATTTAAATCTTTCAAATCAGATTAATTCTTATTAAATCGTTTTTGTTAAGAATTTAAATATTTAAAACAGTATTTATTCATTATGTCTTTTAACATGCTTTGATGGCCATATTATAAGATTTCACATTTATTTTTTTTTAATTTTCTATTATTAATAAATCAATAAAGACCAGTTTGTTAATTTTAGATACTTTTCCTCTGTAACTAACTCTAATAAACACCTATAAATTAAGTAGTTTAATTAAACTGTTTCTTTTACTTAGTGAATAAACTATCAAAATATGTTATTTTTTAATTTTAAAAGATATCTACTATTATTTTTATATGCCTCTATCTTTCTTTTTGTATAAAAGCTCACAATTTACACTAAAAAATATATGCTTTTTGTGTATGCGCACGCATTGTACTTATTTAAAATAGAATAATACTTTTATATCTAAAACAAGCAACATAACTTGATAGAAGCTACTTTAATAGTTAATTATCCTTTAAATGATATAGATTATATAAAGAAAACATTGCCAACATTGGATTCAAAAAAAAGTTCTGTATCGCGATTTTTTGAAGGTATTGGTGCATTCTGGTTAGTACTTATTGCTGTTGGCATTGTAAAATTGGTTATAATGGTGAGTATATGTGGTTATTTTATAAGTATAAGTTCAAAAAAAAATCGGGAAAGAAATCTTGAAAGACTGAGTGAAGCGAAAAATGTAACTTTTTGTTTTTTAGCTAACGTAAAGATTATAAAATTAACATATTTAGAATTCGATTGAAGATAAACAAAGTGTTTCATTTATTGAACCAGAGACAAACTACCTTCAACAAAACATATAAATTTGACATTGACATATTACTTTATTATATTTGCTGTCTACATTTTTATTTATCTGTTCATTGTACATTTTTTATCTCTTGATGTTATGAGCTTTTCCTTTCATAATCAGATAAAGCTAAAAATTTATACATATCATTCATTTTATATAACAAATATTACCTGTTAAATAACCATCTTACATTAATAAATGTATCCACACCAGGTTATAACACAAGTGCTCACATTTACATATGTAATAAAAATTTATGCATGGCAAGCTAAAAATACTTATTCTATCTTTAACCGTTGTAAAATTGTTCCCAATTTATTTTAATTACGATGATTTTATAGCAATGTTTTTACACTTATCAATTTAATCGATTTTACTATTAAAATGTAATTATTTTTTAAATAAAATTTATAAATCATTAGCATATAAACATATTTATACTTTATAGGTTTTTTATATTGAAAAATCAACTATAACTTATAGAGTGAGGTATAATGTTTACAATATTTTTTAGAAAGTGCTAACTAACCTCTGTTATGTAGACATGGTCTTCATAAAGACTATAAATAGGCTTAAATACATTGTAAATGTTTTATCACTCGCTTAATAAACGAATTGATAACATCATTTTTAAATCAATTATAATTTTCATGATAAATTTCCATTATAAACTGTCAAAAATGAGATTGTATTAAGCTTTTTAATTAATATTAGTTCATAACAATATTAGCACACATGTGCACAAGATAACGAATCGTTTATTTATCCCAAAAATACATGAAACATTAACTAGAAAAATAAAAGCTTTCTTTTTAATTGTTTTAAGTTGAAAGTAAATTTATTGAATATAATTTCTTAAAAAAAGTATATAGTTATCAATTTAACACTTTGATTTTATTTTTTCTCACCTCATAATCTTAAGCAAACTATATTGATCTCAATAAATTTTTAGTTATATTTTTACTCAATCATAATCTATGTACACAGGTTAATCATTTTATGAATCAATTATGTTTCTTCATTTTCTAGGTCTAATCTACAGTTGATATATTAAATTTCCTTTTCTTATTATCGATAAAAGCTTATAATAATATAAGACATATGTTTGCATGCTTTTTTACCATAAAATGAATTCTTTAATAATGTATCATCCATACCACTATTAAATATAAGCTTTGACGATGTTATACGATCAGTAACGATATGTGTGAACCCTTCTTAGAAACTATTTTTTTGATGATAAGATTGAAAATGATTCAAACATCAAATTTCATATAGAATGATAATAATAATTAATATAAGGTCAAATCAAATGTCTAATATTTATCGCTTTCAGAACTGCTATAATCCATTTCTATGGAGTCTAATATTTTATGTTCAACCATTTTCATATTCATTTTATTAATGAGAGTTATGTTTGTATCTATACTAGTGCAGGTGAATATGGTACGTCCTTTTTGATCTCCATCAATAACAACACTATCAAAATTAACATAAGAACATTGTTTAATAGCCTTACGATAGCCAGCTGCTATTACAATGAAAGGATCTGCTGTTAAATAGCGTATACTATCTGTTATATGAGTGCAATGTTTACCACATAATACTTTTTTGTAGAATTGTAGTTTGGGATTTGTGGTATTTATTTCTTTGTTTAATATGTAATTTATTATTTTTTTATTAATATCATATTTGTGGCAAAAGGACCAATCTACAACAATAAAACCATTATCTTTTCTTGGTTTTATATTTTCATAGACAATCTTTACTGCAATAGGATCGGCGAATGAATTGAATTCAGCATATTGGGTTACATTGTCTTTAACCTTACAATTACAATATCATTATTAGTAATTAAATAAAAATTACTAATTCAGAACGAGCTCCACCCATTATATAAATTCTTTTAAATTTATCACTGATTGTAGGGTCGAGGTTGTATGCTCTTGCTAAGTTTGTAAGAGGGCCCATACATATAATACTTATTTTTCCCGAGTATTTGTGCACTAGATTAACAATTGCTTCTGGTGCTGGCATTTCATCAATGTATGATTCTGGAGCATCAGGTAATTCAACTCCACATAGACCAAATTTTGAGAAATAACCATCAGTTATAGCTTTATCTCCTAATATAGTAGTTATCACTGTGGTAAATAAATGTGTAAACAATATGAACCATTACCTGTAAGAGTTTCGGATGAGCCTTTAAAAATGTGGTAGTCTCTTTCACCAATAAAATATAAGAATGTATTAAGATTTTTAGAACCTTGATGTGGTTCTATATTACCACTACACACAGTATAAGCTACTACATTGATGGTAGGGCACCTTAGAGCAATAAGAATAGCTTGCAAATCATCAAATCCTGGATCTAAATCAATTATGAAAGGTGAAGACATTTTCAGTTATCTAAATTATTCCTCTACTTATGCTAATACTTTATATGTGAAAAATAGTTATTATATATATATATCGCTTATCCTCTTGATAAATATTTTGAAGATGTTACTCAATACGAAGACATTTTTATGTAATTTAGCATGATTTTACAATACCAAAAGAGATTTAAAATTTCATTTTTACTATAAAAAACGTTTTAGATTATTAAATAATATTTATTTCAATAAATTAAACTTATTTTCTTATTTAAGTTTTAGTATATTGTACAATTAGATATAGTTACAATAAGGTTTATATTACCATAATGTATCTAAAAAAACAAATATTTAATTTTATAACATTTTCATTTCAATGTCACTAAATTAGACAATAATTATTAATTTTAGCGTTTTTGTACTCATTAAACATTATTATCTCAGTATGCGAGTATTTGGCACTAATTAACAGCCAGAACATCGTTTAGTGGGCAGATATTTGGTATTATTGTGCTAGTTATTCCTAATTCATGAATTTAGATAAAACTAGCTCAAATATCAACCTTTAAATGTCAAAAAAATTAAGCTACTTTGCCTTATAACATATTTATCAAATTAAAATAAAAAAACAATTTATATTTTTATTTTTCTACTGAATATAATTAAAGTATATTTATTATAAACTATTTATTAAAAAAATACTTAAATATAATCTTTGAGTATTATAAATCTTTATTATTAATAGATAATTTTTATGAATATTTCAAATATTACGAAAAATAATAATATATTCGTTGGCGCATGCGATAATACTAATTCACGTTAGTTAGGTTTTTTATGGTATAATTTCACTATTAATTTAAATTTATGTAATAAAAATATTCAAAACTATAAATATATGATTTTTATTAGTATATAATTTATTGTGTCATCTTTTAATATGATTTGTTAGTAACAGGATAGATTTTTTACCATGTATTTCAAAAACAAAAGTATTTATTATAGACTGTTAGACTAATTATTATTATTAATAATAAGAGTAAGTAAACTATCACAGTTTTTTTAAATATTTTTAATAATAAATTAGATACAAAAACGTTAATGAATAGTGCTAAATTTTAAATATAATTTATCCTAAAGTAGTAGTAGTAGTAGTAGTAATAGTAAGATTTTGCTGATAATTTTTTTATTAATATAAAAAAACATCATATACATACATTAACTTTACTATTATTACATTCTCATTAGGCAAAATTTATAAAAATTGTCAATTTTTACATTAATAAACCCCCTCTCACACACTTTATACCCTTAAATCCTCATAGATGTTTCAGGTCTCAGATCAATTATAATGTCCCATAAATTTTATCACAAATTAAATATTTCTTATGATAATACTTTAAAATAATAAAATTTAAATTATATAATTTATAATAATAATTATTATTATTTTTTTAATACTACTTTAACTATTAAAGATAATAAATTAAAAAACTAAAAATAAATGCAATTATAATTAAGGCTTGATTTAAATTTATAATTTCATATATACTCTGTTTTAAAGTAAAATAAACTTTTAATATAAATCTTTTTTTTAATATAGATTTATTAACAAATTTCCAGTTTCCTTACATATTATTTTCAATATTCAAACTATCATATTAACTCTTTATAAATATAGAAAAATTATTATTTCTTTATTTTTAAGCTATTACAATAATTTATTATCTAATCAAGATGTTTTAAAATATTATAGCTATAAAGTATAACGAATCAGATAATAATATTTAATAATATAAATAATTAATGAAAGAAAAGTTATTTTTTCCTGTTCAAATCGCGTCATCACATAAACCTATATTGATTTTATTAGTTGCTAACAAACAATACATCTCTGTTATTCTTAATAAGTAATATTGACCAAGATATTTAAGTTTTTTTATCAATAACTGTCGCATAATTTGATATAACCTTCGTCTTTTAAGAAAAACAATTAAAATCATTATTTTACTATTTTAAAGCCTTAAAATTTAATCCTGTTGCTAGTCATTCCATTTAAATATATAAATATGTCAATCACGTTTAATAAATACTTTAAAATCTTATGATATTACATTAAAATAAATAGATAAGTATAAAATTGTTACTAACTTCTAAATGCAACTATTTGGTTTTATTAATGTTCTATATTAGATATTCGTATGATTCCATTTATCATAAAAAAATTCAAACTGTTTTTTTCTCTATTTATCAAGCTTTAAACATATCAGATCAAAGTTTAATTTCAATCAAACCTGTCGGTATAAATCAATTTGATATGTTCGTTATTTATCGTTAAATAATGGTGTAATTACATATCCAGGAAAGTATTATCAATTTTAATTTTAAATGTACTTTATATTTTAAAGATTAATCTTAATAGCTGTTTTACATTTTTCAAATGTTATAGCTCTTTTTATTAAAAAAAAAATTTGGCTTGTTATGAACAAAATGGAAATATTAAAAAGGCAAAATTTGCAGATAGTTTTACTTTCTAGTATTACTGTAAATTATACTATATGAAGCTTTTACATAGATATGGTTTTTTATCATATTAATCCCAACTTTAATTATTTCAAGTGTTAAAATTGATATATATCTATAGTCGGAGAACATCGGATCAGTAATTTCTAATAAAAGAGTGTTTTATAAATTCATCTTTAACTATATTAGACTGGAAGAATTTATTGATAGATATTTGCTTAAGCTATTTCATCGACAACACAAGTAAAATTGGTGAACTAGGAATTCATGTTAAAATAGATTAGAAATTAATCTATAAAAATATGTATGAGGTTAGTAGAATATTGTGTTATAAAAGTTTGTATATTTTTATTGAATTTAATTAGACTACATATATATATTCATTCTACATACAGAGGCATGACCATTTTTTGAGAATATCATTCTTAATAATGTTGAAAATGGCTATATCGTATACATTAATAAATTACCTGTATATGACAAATTATATAATCTTAATTATGCTCATGAAGATTTTATTCATAAAATTCAATTTTTTTTATCTACTAGTGTGCATATAAATTGTATCGAGGTGATTTGAAGGACTTTTAAGAAAAATAAAGAAATAATTCCATCCTACATAATAGATTATATATTTTAAAAAATATAATATTAAATTTTTTTATTAAAACTCTTAATACTTGTATGCATTTTAAATTTATAACTAAAATTATCTTTTTTCAAAAAATCACCTATTATCATCACCTAATTTTTCTTTAATAATTAGGAAACAACTAAACATTAGTTAATTTATTAATTATACCACAATTTTTTAGTAATTTTTTTTTGCATTAAAGTATTGGACAATCTAAATTTGCGCATGCGTTTTGTTCACATTTGGATTAATGTGATTTATGATTATGTTTTTTAAATAATTACAATTAATATATCTGATAAAGACTCTTAGCTATAAAGTAGGTCCATTTTTAAATATAAACATATTAAAGATAGTTATAATTAGTGTTATTATTACATGAAATAATTATTTTATAAAGTTTAATCGTTCTACATTAAAAAAAATCATCTTATTATTTTTATATATTTCATTAGGCTAAAACTACGTATTGTAGTTGAAAATGAGTAATATTGTGATACCAATCATTAATTTGTTTTTTAAAAAGAGAAACAGCGCAATATCAGTAAGATGATAGATATAAACACGTTCTTTTTTAAGATTTATAAAAATTTAGTACTTAACTGATTAGAAAACTTTATTATAGTTATTTTTAAATTTTAAAAAGGATACATTAAATTAAGTTAATGTAAAATATAATAAATCTACGCATGACTATAAATTATTTTTAAATTTTTTTACTAATTTATTGGAAATACCTATTCTTTTTTTATAAAAAATTAAATTATAAACTTTTTTTTAGTCTTGTAATTTTTTTCAGAATAATAAATCCAATAAATATGATGTTAGTATGTGTGGATTTTAATTTTTACAATTTAAATGGGTATAATTATCAAATAAAGTGTCTTTATTATGATGATATTTATTTAAATCAATGAAAATTGTCGTTTTTAAAATTTTGACCAACTTTTTTTATAACTAATCACATTTAATATGAAGAATTTTGGTGTACCATCAAGTGTTTTTATGAGTTAGTGTAGATAATCAAAGTCTACATAATATAGAGCTCATTTAAAAAAATTTTACTATCGTATTTAATTTATAAAAATTTATTTATATGAATAGCCTTTAAAACAAATGATACATTAGTTATTATTATTTTTAAAAAAAAATTCGTATAAAGTCAGTTGATTTTATTTTAAAATAACTATACTATTGTTCATCTAAGTAAAATTTACCATGATCATTTATTTTATAAAGCATTAATTTAACAGTAGTTTGTCAAATATTATAATCCTCATATGATGATAGTCGTCAATTTCACAAACCTCATGATGATCAGCAATTGTAGCTATTGTTTAATGGGCGACTGATGTTAATTATACTACTCATTTAGGAATACTATGTGACAATGTTTGTTTAATTCTTATTCCTATGGTATATATATATTAATAGTGTCAAAAGGTAACGTTGAAAATGAAATTTTATTTAAAATACTAATTATGAATAATGTATTTGATAGTAAAAATTAACATCATCATTAGATCAGTCATTAGTTCCTATATATTATGATTAGATTCCAATAAAACAGATAAAAACTAAAAAAATAATTATTTATTTATCTATTGACAGAAAAAAATCTGTCTCAATAATAAAAATATATATATATATATAATAATAAACAAAAATTTTAATATTTCATTATGTAATTACTAAATTTTATAGTTTATAGGTGATTAAAACCACTTTTCTATTTTTTTTTATTTTCTATCATGTGCTATCCGTAAATTAAACGACACTTTAAACAAAAACTAGATTTTTTAATATATTTTATAATGTAAGACGTTTATGCTATATTTAGCATCTAATTTGAGTGATAATTCTTTAGTAATCAGAAAAAAAGTAATAAACAAGTTTAAATGACATTAAAACTTAATTTCACATCATATACCTATTACATAACTTTTTCCTATTAAATCGTCCAATTTCCATAGTAAATTTTAATTCTACTGAAATTGATAAGTCTAGAAATGCTTTTTATAAAAGAAATTTTTATATTATTTAATTAAAAATAAAATATACAAAAAGATAGTATATTTAGACGGCGTAAATTCATATTTAAATAGCGAAGTTCGTTTCCAATCGTTTTATGGCCCCAATCTGCATAAAAGTTGATCGTCACTTTGGTATGACTAGAATTAGTCACATGCTAGTCAAAGCAATATAAAAAATATTGTCAATCAATTTTCACATATAAATTAATAATTTTAGCCAATAGAGTTTAAGAAAGGTGAATTTTTTTTATTAGAGAATGATAAAATTTGTTCCGTATCATACTATTAATGATTACATCTAATAAACTATCAATTTAGCTGTTTTATAGTATGAATATATAGAATGTAAATTTATAAAAATATTTATTATAAAGTATTGCTTAAAATTAGGTTGATAAAATTCTAAAGTGAATTGATAAAACCACAAAGGATTCATGACTAATCCTAATTAGCCGTTTAATTACTATAAACTGTATGATGTTTCTATTTTCTTATAAATATTACTCAAAAAAAACATAAGATAATAATAATTATATTAAATACTTTACCATCTAACAAAACATTGAAAATAAAATAAAAAAATCTTGTTAGTTTTATTTAAAAACAATTTAAAGGTAAATTCCATCTACATCAAAAAAAAGATCTACTTTAGTGAAATTATATACTCTGATCGAAAGATTCAACTTAAAATCAAATAAATACACAAGAAAAAGTTTATTAAAATCTCTTTAACTGTATTTTTTTTACCTTGAATAATAAAATATTATAATATACTCAAACAAATTTTCCATATCGTCAAATCTAGCAGATATACCACTATAAATTATTATTTATTATTATGGAATCCATCATACTTTTTACAACTAAATAAAATTAGTGTATTATTCTTTTTATAACAATATACTAAAAATTTATTAAAAAAAACACAAGTTTATAAAATTTATAGATTGTAAAAATACTGAGTATTATATGGTGAAATTTTAACCTATGAACATAATAGGATGATACAGAAATCATCAACAAAATTATACCATCACAAATCGGATTCCAAAAGGTGATAACTGTTTATCTATTTGATAAATTATACGTAAAAGTTCATGGATAGTGTTCAATATTAATCATAATGTAAGTATTAGCACATGGATATTAATCAAAAAAAATATTTATACATAGTTAAAAAAATAGAGATATATTTTAGATAGGAAATGATATGGATAAAGAGATTGAAGAGAATTATTGTACCACGCACTAATCTTTAACTGGTTTATCACTCATCTGTCAGCGCACACATAGTCAATTTGTTGTGTTCGTGGTGTAGTAGATGTCGAAAGAGTATGATTTCTTGTTCAAGATTCTTATAATTGGCGATAGTGGTATAAATTGATATATAATTCTTAAAAAAACTGTTAAATTTTTATATTATAATTCTATTATTGCATATATTTATTTATAGGTTGCGGTAAGAGTTGCCTGTTGGTTCGTTTTGCTGACAATTCATTTGGCGCATCATATATCACCACTATTGGTGTTGATTTTAAAGTTAAGACTGTTGAAGTAGATGGTTATCGTGTGAAATTACAAATTTGGGACACTGCTGGACAAGAACGATTTAGAACTATAACGTCAACGTATAATCTACTTGCATCCCATATAAATTTTAAATATTAATAAATTAATTAAAATTGTATATATATTATCATTTAGATATTATCGTGGTGCCAATGGAATTATGATTGTATTTGATACTACCAGCACAGATTCATTTGACAGTGTTAGACGTTGGAATCATGAAATAAACAACAACCTTAGTGAAGTTTCTACCATATTAGGTAACTGTGCTGTTCATACTGATTTTTTAAACTTTTTCATAATAATTATATGTACGTTAATTTATAATTGTACTACATTATTAGTTGGAAATAAAATTGATCTTGAAAATGAACGAAAAATTGATAGAGAAACTGCACTCAAACTAGCAGAATCATCTAATATATCATACTTTGAGACTAGTGCTAAAGAAAATATAAATGTTAATGAGGTATTTTGTCAGTATTTTTAGTGTAGCTTCACCTTTTATAGACATTTCTAGCACTAACTAGCTACTGTATTAAAGCTAAGTTAAAATCTAATCCTGGATCAAATAAGTCTAATATTCCTAGTAAAGTTAATCTTGAAGACAATACAAGAAAGAAAAAATGTTGTTAAAACCCATCTTGTATTTGAATTTTATTTAATATTATATATTTTGCGTTTTATTCTTTTTTATAATTCAACCTAAATATTTATTTCTTGTTTTTTAAATATTCTGCTATATTAATGATAATTTTAAAAGTTTTTAATTGATTTCTCTAATAAAATTCTATTGATAATTGTCTTTTCATCATAATATCATTTAGAATAAATAAATTTATGTCTGGTGTAATTGCTATTAAGTATAAGGGTCGCATTTTCTATGTACCACATTATAAATTGGCAACCCATTATTGATTGCTAATATAAGCTAATGTGGTTTATTATAAAAAAATAAACTTGTAATAGCAGTGATAGATTGAATCCTTGCAAGAATGTCTGCCATATTTAAAAAATTTTGTTTTTTGTAAATTTGTATTGCTACAATTGTGTATAGATAAGTTAAAGAAATTCTGTTAGTGGCCAAAATAATCTATTTAATTATTTATTTTATAATAGTCATGCTTACCCATTACAATATTCCATTGGTCTTTGTCGCAGCAGTTGCGCATATTAGCGAGTGTAAACTAGAACACAAATTCAATGTAAACATGAGATTTCAAGTATATAGATTAATTATTATTAGTTTTAACCAAGTGAATTTTCAAAATATAATATTATAAATATACGCTGGGTTGAAAGGATCACAACGATTTCGGTTGTTTGGTAGCACACTCGTCAAAAATTATAATAAACCGAAATGTACTTCACAAACTTTTTAGAGATTAGCGTTAATCTGCAGCATTCCATAAAAATAAAGCTCTTCAAGAAAGAATATTTTGAAAAGGTTAATTATAGTCTGAAATTTGTTGTAAAATATTATTAAAACAATCAGGTAGAGTTTTACCAAAAATTTCTCTTTAAAAAGCTTCATCCAGATTAGAATCTATCATTATAGTATGGACATCAAACATATTTTTGATTTTTTTTTCGGTGTTTCCAGTAAAATTCCAATGCGCTAGTGTGAGTTCTAGTGATAGGATGCACAAAGTTCTCCTTGTGATTTACCACAAAGTGTGTACATTTGGGGTCCACATCTATACCAGATACTCCATTGTATTCAGGCCAACTATCGGAGTGAATCTCTGTACCAGGATTAGTATATTATTTAATAAAATAAAAAAGAATGGCACTAGTTCTGTCTGGAACAAACTTAATGAAATCCAACTTTGTTGTCCTGTCAAAAACCACCGTATATCCTTCTTTCTTCAACTATTCTTCCAACAGTGTTCTTTTTTTTTGCGAAATTAGACTTGCCAATCTGTAAAATGTATCCAAAGCTACCCATTTGGTACGGGTAATCAATAAGATAACAAGAACGTATGTCTCGAAAGTATTGATACCACTAAATACATGTTTTCATGGTACTCCAGCCATTTATTCAGCATTCAACACCAAAATTTAATAGAAAAACAGATGAAAAATTTTCATAAATTCTACATTTGCAATTCTTAAATTGTGAAAAAAAGAACCAGCTCGTTAAGATATTTTTGTTTTTGAAAACTGCACTGATACATGTATAAGATTTGTTTTCAATAAGTTTCTTTTTTTAGTTATATTTATCACAAAATAAAGCATTAGTTTTTAGTATATTTATCTCTGTAAAAACATTTATAAAATTTTTTGAACTAGAGATGACGTTATACAATTCAATGGTCTTCATTTTATATTTTCCTGTTCCACATTCAGATTAACGCTAATCTCTAAAATGTTTGTGCCCGTCAAAGTACAGAAGTACCATCAAACATTTACTTCAAATATAAACAACTTATATCCCATAATATTTACCACTGAATGCTTACCTTTTGAATTACGTTAGCTAAAATGGTAATTATAGTTAAAATTTTGTTTAGATAACTAGAAACGCACTAATATGATTAAAAGTTATTGAAAAAATTACTTTACTGACATCTACTGAAACATCATTTCCCACCAACAAGGAAATCGTGGGTGCACACGCAGATAAATGACTTCAAACACCTTTTTAGTACGGTTAATTAATAGCGATAAACAATTAATTTTCCCGTTTTTATTCATAATACTACATTCCCATTTTCATTACATATTATTTTTTAAAAAATATGATAAACTAAAAGCGTAAAGGAAGGTGTTGAGTTTAACCAATCAAATAGAGCCTCCCATCCCGGTAAGATTATTGCCTTAATGACATCTTCAAAAGTATTCGGCCAGAGTCGAAAATCACCGGATTAATGCTATTAGAGAATTTGCTTGTTTACACGTATGGAATAAAAAAATTTAGGTTATTTCAGTGAAAATACTAAATAAATAATAATTGAAATCCATCTGTAAATAATAATGACTCATTCCATTGATAGTAACTTGTCATATATTCTATTGATATTGGAAACTCTTTATCTTAATAGAAAAATTATAAATATAGTTTTTTATAATCCTATTGTAATAATAGTGTGAATTTACTTTTTATCAATACAAAACTAACTAATCAATTTTTGACATCAATCCGTATTAGTAAGTATACGAGTTTTACCGAGGATTTTTAACTCGAAGTTGTCTGAAGGCTTTTACCCATCACATGATCAAACCAAGTCAAAGCGGTAATTTTACCTTACTAATATCTATTACGTTTCTATGACGTAATTAACATATAAAAAATATTTTATTATGTATTTATTTTTGTTTTCAAGTACATTTCCATATATCGGCTACGATATATATGATAGCATTAAGGTTGATAGAAAATTTATTGTAAAAACATAATTTAATATGATTTCTTATTAATATATGAAGATATTTATATTTTATATGTTTTATATCTATAGAAGAAGATATATCTACTGTTTCAAAGTATTTGTCAGAAAACTGTGATTCAGGCGGTATTTTAAAAGAAGATTTCACATGCAAAGACATTTTCCCTTCAAATAATGTAACACTAGCCAATGAAAGTAATAATTAGTTGACTGAATTATATTAAATTTTTTATTATTTACTTGTTATTATGAATGAATATTTATTGATGTTACTAATATATATTCATTAATTTAATGATATCACTATTTAAAATAATTATAAACTTTTCTATAGCACAAAATGATATATCATCTTTTATTTCTGCTGCATCAGCTAATTTTTCTCTTGAAGTTCCAGAAAATATAAATAAAAACATTATTCTTGATACTACGAATGGACACGAGTCCTTCCATACTGGATCTCTTGCATATTCTCTCGATACAACTTTTTCTAACAACGAAGAGATTTATTTGATGCTACAACAATATCACAATGGTGACGAAGCAACTAATCAACAATCTCAAGCCATATCCGACTCAGATATACAAAACCAGCAAATAATATTAAATGGGCTAAATTCTGAATTCAAGTTTTTAAATTTTATTTTTTTTATATATTTTGTGTATTAAAACTGATTTACGCAATAATAGTGGTAGTAATCATAATGAAAATAACAAAACACAGCTTGAAATTGGTAGTAATAAGCATAATGAAACTAAAAAAACAAAAAATGTACGAGATGAACGACGTCGAAATAGCCATAATGAAAGTAATTTAATTGTTTTTGTTTTTATATGTGTTGTTAATAACAACAAAAAATTATTAGTTGAAAGAAAACGTCGTGGGAAAATTAATGCACTTATTAGCCAAATAAATGCACTTGTCCCTGAATCATTTGGAAGTAGTAATTCAAATACTTCTGGTGTAAAAATTTTGCTCTTACCAGTGATTATATATTCTCCCACTCTAAATTATTTCTTCTAGAATATTGGTAGTAAAGGAAAAGTTCTTGCTCGAATATATGACTACATGCTAGAATTACTTGAACAACATAACCATTTTGAAAAAATTTTTAAAGAAAATATTACTCTAAAACATGAACTAGAAGTTCTTCAGTATCATCATCAACACTGTGCTCATACTTCTCATCCTATGTCTAACAATGATCAGCAATTACCCCCAAATATAATCTATACACATCAATCTTCTACTTCTTATCCTGATATAGTTCACAATAATCAAAATATATAAAATTTGTTTATATTTCTTTTGTTTATTCGTAAATTTTTTTGTTATTATAAATATTATGATGCTATTTTGTATATATGTATCACGTTAAAATGGGGCTGCATAACATTTATAATATGATGGATATTTGGTAATATTGAATTATCAGTTGTATTTATTTTATCATGTACTTTTCCTAGCATTAGGGTGTCATTTGTATTATTTTTCATAGACTATCGATCAGTGATTTATTATAGATTAGAAACTTCTTGAATGACATTATGTAGTCTCTCAAATTGTAGATTTAAAATATATCATCCATCTTTATACCAAAGCCTTTGTTATTCTTTTTTATCTATTTGTAAAATTGAGAGTATAGCTAAAAATGGTGTTTTATTATCTTATAAAATACTGTTTATTGTTATTTTGCTAGTAACTATTTTTCATAAAAATTAGTGAACTCGATGACTTGGCTATACCTTATTGCTTTATCAATAGAGGATTATTGCAATTTTCCAATGTGTGCTCGATAAACTATCGTAAACTACTTAAAGTATACTTTATTGATGAAGAACTTAAATTAATACCTTTTTTCATAAAAAATATATATA
>JRUX01000341.1:0-23072 GCA_001407235.2 Kudoa iwatai | reverse complement strand
CAATCATTATTTTGTTTTATAATACTAAATATTATTTATACAGGGTCATACATCACTCTGGAATGATAGTATATCTATAGCTCTACGAGGTGCAGCCCTTATAGAATTAGGCCTTAGTGGACGAATTGAGTTAGATCAATCATATTCACGTCGAATTTTGTACGGAGATCGTATTGTTGTTGTAAAGAATAGTGAAAATGTTGGTAATCATATTCTTGATGAAATTCTTACTACTATGTCATCAACTAATGAACCAATATCACTGTCTAATTGGTTGTATTATCTTACTGGTGAAACATGGAATCCTTTTAAACTTGTTTTACAAGTAAAAAGATTACGTGACAGGCTATCTAAGATGCTTGCAGAAAAACGAGTTCTTATGCCTAATCAACAAGATTTTGTAGTGTTTAGTTTAACTACATATCCTGTTTGCAATATATCTGTTAAATTTGCTCTGATAAATCGTATCAAAGAAATTTTATTGTATAGATGGTGTGATCAACTTTATTTAAAAGATATTCGATCATTTTGTTTAATAACACTAGCATATGCTGCTAATGTTATTGACAATATTCTTTTTACTCTTTCTAATGATGAATATATACGTGCTGCTGGTGTTGTATCAAAAATTTCATCCTATGATCTTGCTAATGTAATACAAAGTCTCACATCACAATTACATAAAAGTGATTCAACAGAACATCAGCCTTCTATAGCATTTAAAAAATTGGAATTTGTTCTAGCAGTTATTCAAACACTTTGCCAAGAGATATGATTTGTAATTAACTCTTTTTAAATTATCATGAAAAAAAATTTTTATATTTTTTTTATTGCTTAATATAAAACTGTGTTTATTTAATTATTTTTTACATTTTTAAGCTATATATGATAATTTTTATCATAATTAAACGGTCAGTAATGCTAATGATATGACAGTTGTGAATATTTTTTTAAAGTTATCATGTAATATGTGACAACACATTTCCTGTCATTTATATTCAATTCCATTTTTAAATAGGGTTGTCATACAATCTAATTCTAATGATATTTATTACCTTATTATGACATTAGTGTTAATATAATTTCTTTCCTTACTTCTTTTATTGTAAATTTTCAAAATATATTTATATGTTAACATTTTACCATCTATAACAATTATATTGAGAGAGTTTTATGTTATTTATTTATCTTATACAATTATAAGATAAAAAGTTTGATATATTCCTATTGATTTTAAAAAAGTATTAATTATTAATAAAATATTTGTAGAAAAATAAATGTTGTTACTTTTATTTAAAATTTACATTATAAGAAATATTCAGCCAAATTTATAATACTATTTTGACTTTTACAATATGATAAATGTTTATATATTAAAATTACAGGGGTATGTTCTTCTTTACCAGTCAATTTTATTAGCTTGTTATAGTAATCACAATAATAACAAAAATAAAAGATTTGGTTTTTTATAATCAACATTTCGGAAGATATTAATTGCTAAATTCTAAAAAAACTAACTTAATTAATATTTTATATACAATTCAACAAATATTTATTAAGTTTGTAGTAGTTTTCTTTAATTATACAATAGTATATATCATGGTTCTTGTTGTTTCAAAAGATTTTGCTAAACTAGTCCAAAAATTGTTTGAAATTTAATGAGTATATCATTGAAATAATAAACTAGATAATTTTAGATTAACAATGAAGAAGCAATTTTAAACTAAACTTATTATTAATAATGCTCACTATAATAATTTATTTTTCAAAAAAGAATAAGAGTTAAATAATAAATCATTGCATGTATTTTATATTTTATCAAAAGTTGTATAAGTTATATTGATATCACAATAGCTATTAATAATTCAAAATCAATAATCTCAAAACTAAAACGTATAATTAACAGAAAATTCATAAAAATAAAAAATTCAATCCTCTATTACAATCTATATGACTTTATATAATATAATAGACCTAAAAAGTGGTTAGAAACACAAAGATTAATTTAAATAATATTATGAATATTCATAAAAAAAAACAATTCTATCTATTTATTACACTATTTTATTTATATATAAATATTTTCTTTGGATAATTCAAAACTACATTTACATTGTATTAGTTTTATAATTACTTATTGTAGTAATTTATAGATTAATAAATATTTACATAATCACTATTTAAATATTAATTTTATCTTAAAAATGATATATTTATAAAATTGTTATTCTTATATTAATTTTTGGCTAATTATATATTTATAAATCATAAAATTTAGCTTATTTTTGCATGCAATTTTTCATTTAAAGTACAAAATTTAAATTTAATGTGGGTAAATTTTAATTATAGAACATAAAAAAATTATATACACTAAAATGAATTAATTTTTAGTATATATATTTTTTATACAAGATTTGATATTGATTTTATAAAGTTATTTATGATATAACCACACTAACAATTAATATTGTGATACATCAACATAAAGATAGCAATTATAAAGTTGTTTTTTTAATTAAATTATAAAAATTAATTAGTTATTAGATATAATTTATAGTTTATTTAATAAATTTAAAAATATAGTTTCTTATTGTCATTAATAACTAATATATAATTTGATGTCCCATTTGATCCTTTATTATATGAGAATTATCTACTGTTTAACATACTATATCTGTTATTAAATACTTTTCAGTTTACATAATACAAGATAAAGGCCTAATTTTTTTAAGAAATGATATTTAAAAAATAATAATGAAACAACTTTTTCTAACTTTTACTATATCAAAATCAATATTTATATATATATATATAGTAGACAAAACTCTACAAAATTAAAAAAATAAACATTTTATAACTATTATCAGATAATAGTATGTATAATCAGTAAAATGAAAAAAAATGAGTATAAATGATATATACTCATTACATAACAAAAACAGCTCTTAAATATGTATAAAACGTCACATATTTATTTATATGTATATTCACCAAGCTAATTTAACATATAAAAGAATAAAATTACGATATATTCTATTTATTGACTTTCAATATTATAAAATATAAATGTTTAGGTTCTAGATTGATTTAAATAAAATATAATAAATTATGTTATTAGAAAGTAGGTGCAATGCAACAAAATATAATTTAAAATAAATGAATAAAGATAGAATATATATTTTTTAGATATTTAAGCTTAAATTTTATACTATTAAAATAATTTTTACGCTGAAAAACTACATATTTATACATTTTTAGTTTATGATCATGAATATAGAAGTGCTATGTCAAATTAATTATCTAAAATTTCTTCCAATTCTTTATCTAAATCGATCGGTTTAACAATTATAGTAGATTCTTTTTTCGTATTACTAAACTAAATAAAATCAAGTATTAAACATAACGCTTTTTACATAAATTACTACAGAATTTATCATGGACATAAAAATTTTGTTCAATTTTTTACGCGGTAGTTTTTTATCTTCAAGATTTTCAACAAGTAGTTCAATTTTACATAATAGTCTATCATACAAAAATAACTTTCTCTAAATATAATGTAAAAAATCATAATAACATTATCATCTACTTCTAAGTGAGATATTTTATCTGTGTTGTATGAAAAATTATTGAAATTATTTATTATATTTTTTAAACTTCCATGATTCACTTGTTTAATAGTTTCAAGTGCCTAAATACCGCATATTTATAAATTTCATCAACAAACTTAATCAATATACTTTTTTACAATTAGAATTTATTTCCTGTATCTCATTTTCAATAAGAATAATAATTTCATCTATTGGTTTAAACTATATCACATTAAAAGGAGAGTGGTATCTAAAATTAATACCAAATCATCAATCGAACCATATTCATCACATAATTCTACTATTTTTTTTAAGATTAATTTTTCTTCATCATCCATAAAATTTTTTTCATTAAGAGAATCATTCATTTTTTATTTTTTTTGCAGTTTATATGAGTATAATAATAAATGTCACACAACAGTAAATAGTTTTTAAGCCTTGGATATATTTCGTAAACTATCGCAACCATTCGTAAAAAATAATTGTGCTAAATGTCTCAGACAGAAGTAGCTTCTAGCTCCATAAATAATGAAATTGAAGCTAGTATTAAACCAAAATCACCTATAATAAGAGTTTGCAATTTATCTGGATCAGTAACTGAAAAAATTGCAAGACAATTACTTGAAAATATTTCTCCATTAGAAGAATTTGTGATGTATCCAAAGGAGTAAATTATATTAAATAAACTACATTGGGTTATTTTTAAATATTATATATAACAGCAAAGCTATACCAACTGCAACAAAAGTTGTTTATGCACGTTTTATAGATCCTGATGCTTATAAATGTGCTATACACTTAACTAGTTCGCTTTTGTTAGATAGACCACTTATAGTAGTTCCAATGTCTTCTGGTAATGATTTTTATGTCATGTTATATCTAAATATGTAGATATTTAGATAAAATTCCATCTGAAGTTAGTGCAATCAATACCGCTACTCAGTTGTCTGCGGTTGAAGTCTCACAAGTATAAATTTAACAAAAATAAAACGTTATAAAATTTTTTTCTGTCTTATAGTTAGTTGTTGGTGGTGCTTTGGTAGGTAGTAATATAAATGTGAGTGTTATTTGTTTAAATTTAAACTTTTATATCAATAAAAAAAATTTAGATAGCCTTAAACTTTGGGTTTCCTTATGTGCCAATTCCTCCAGAATTGCCTCATGACTATTCTGTTAGGCGTCAAAATGAAGTTAGACGAACAATTTTCGTTCATAACATCCATGAAGATGTATATAGTTTGTTATCACTTTATAAACATTCTAGTTAAACATGTTATGTTATAGGTGAGTGCTGAAATTTTATTGACCTTATTTTCAGGTGTTGGTGAAGTTCGTTATGTCCGATTATTTGATAGTAGAAATTCTACAAAAAAGTATTAATTGTTTATTTGACTTTTTTTTTAAGCTAATATTGTATAGATGTGCTTATATTGAATTTACTGAGTCAACAACAGTATATCCAGCACTACAATTTCATGAATTTCCTCTTTTTGAAACTCCTATTTAGTAGTTTAGTCTTTTGATGATTAATTTATTATAAAAAATCTTTTTAATAGTGTTACCTTTGCTAAAATTTCAATCAATAAAGAACCCGAAACTTATAGTGTCTCAACTCGTTCACGACGTTCAAGGTAATAAATTTGATGCGATTACATTCGTAAAAATTTTTGTATAAAAAGAACGCCACCAAAAAAATCAGAAAGACATATAACAAGACGTTCTAAAAGTCGTTCACCATCTCACCGTCGTGATGTATCTAGACGACGTCATAGGGAAACTGAATCAGTAGAGAGAAAATCAAGATCACGCCGACGTAGTTCGAGTGTTGATCGAAATAAAAAACGCCATTCAAATTCAAAATCTCCAACACATGACTATTATGAGTCAAGAAAATTGAAGAAACGTCGTAGATCTGATTCAGCATCATCAGATAGAAAAAGAATATCACGCAAGAGAAGTAAAAGAGAAAAATCAGAATCCCGTAAAAGAACTAGATCTATATCTTCAGATGATCGTGATAGA
Organism: Kudoa iwatai; assembly: GCA_001407235.2. Classification (NCBI taxonomy): domain Eukaryota; kingdom Metazoa; phylum Cnidaria; class Myxozoa; order Multivalvulida; family Kudoidae; genus Kudoa; species Kudoa iwatai. Next base: position 17,463 of record JRUX01000341.1, on the reverse strand, counting down.
CATGAAAAACATCGATCTTCACGTAAGGATAAATCCAAACGTAGACATTCAAAACATCACTCTGCATCAGAAGATGTAGTGAAAAGACCTAGTGAACAGTCTCCAGTTGTTGATTGGTCAGAAGAAGAAAGAATTTATTTAGAATCAAAGAGAAGTAGTCGTAGTACTGATAAAGCTACAAAAACTACTAATCAAAATGAATCATCTCATGAAAATAATACATAATAAAGAAAACAACTATTTGATACCCATTGTTCATCGTTAAGTGAAATCGTGGTTCCCATCTGTTATTCGGCTAATTTGATATGTAAAAATAATAGTTGAAAAATTATTTTATATTATCAAAGCGTGGAACATGTATAGATACATGTAATTTTAAGTAGTTTTAAATGCAGCATGGCATTTTATCAGTATTTAGCTTTATAGATTTTAATGACAGCATCAATTCTAAATAAGAAATAGAAAAATTAGTCATTTATCAAACTTTTGAGATAAATTTTAAAATTTTTTCATTGTATAACATTAGAGGATAAGTTGATCTTATAGTCTCTCAGGAAATTAAATAAAACATAAAACCTATATAGCATGCGCGTCAAAAATGCTTAGTTCCTTTTTGTAAATAAATTAGCACTAGAATAATCTAGTTACATTGCCACTTTGAGTTAAGATAATCTAAAATGTGTCATTTAATGACTATTTTTCTCACAATATCACTATGAAATAAACATTGGAAGGATCATAACTCCTTCTTCAAGAGCACTAATAATTTCATACCAAAAATAAGATTTCAACTTTACAAGTTTATGTTAAATACATGATCCATAATTAAGAACACAATTAACTTTACACATCCTAAAGCTTTGGCATGCAAGTAAATGTAACCTAGTTTAATAAATCACAAAACAACTAGTAACCACACTACTTGCAATATAAATGTATTCTATTTTTTATAAATAATAATCGGATTCAACTTTACAATTCTCTCGTGACGGTACAACGCAGTAATGATAGAAGCATGCTAATTCAAAAAAAAAACCCTACACAACAAAGGGATGATAAACGTCACACTACAACTATAGATACTAACATAATTTTCCCCATACTAAAATCATCCAACCGGTGACGATCCTAAGCGACTACATTAATCCATAACGATGTTCAACTTGAATACTACCGATGAAGTGTGTGTCAGTGATGACGATTCATAATGGCGTTAACTCCATCATAACTAAACCTCTCTAAATGCTAACATGATAAGCGCAAAAATATATATGCATGTATTATGTAACTGTCAAACAAGATGTGTTTAGAGCGAAAAATAAGGAGTTATTGTCTTTCGCCACGAATGCGTCTAGCAAGTTGAATATCTCTTGACATGATGGTGACTCTCTTACCATGGATGGCACAAAGGTTAGTATCTTCAAAGATTCCAACTAAATAGGCTTCACATGCTTCCTAGATAAGAAGATTAATATGATCTATAGAGGTATGAACAAATTAATAACAGTACATTACACATACACACATTTCACTACTGATGTTGACAAAAAATAATAGTAAAAAAATAATTTACTTGTAGAGCAGCAATAGCTGATGCTTGAAATCTTAAATCTGTTTTATAGTCTTGCGCAATTTCTCTAACTAACCTTTGGAATGGTAGTTTTCTTATGAGTAGTTCAGTTGATTTCTGGTAACGTCGAATTTCACGTAATGCAACAGTACCAGGTCTAAAACGATGAGGTTTCTTTACACCACCAGCTGTTGGAACACCTTTTCTAGATGTTTTTGTAGCCAGTTGTTTTCTTGGTGCTTTTCCTCCAGTTGACTTTCTTGCGGTCTGCTTAGTTCTTGCCATTTTCGATTGTGTGTAATCGTTAGCAATCGGATTTTTAAAGTATACGATTGATTTTAGCAATTGTTTAAGTAGGTGGCGATAAGGAGCGATTTTATTACACACCTTTTACCGCCGCGTAATGTTTTTATAAAATAAATAAATGAAATTATTTTATTAATGTGTAAATAATTGATGGGACTGATATTTTTGTTAAGAATCTTAATTGCAGATTTTGAAAAACAATTGCATAAGATTCCGTTATAAATCGTAAGTAGCCTAAACATTAAAGATAGTTATATTCGATAACAAAGTAGGCGCTAAAAAGAATAGATTATAAAAAAAATGCTTGAATTTTTTTTTAAAAGTTAAAAATTAAGTGTTTGATTTTATAAAAATAACTCTAACTTATTATCAGTATATTATTTGTAGAATATATTATAATCCCGATCTTATTCGATAATTAATATATTACATGTACTTGCATACATATACCTGCAATAATTAAAAATAACATCATTATTAGTATATATACATATAATTCATAATTATAATTTAACATAATATTTTTTAAAATATGCTTCCTCACTTCTTAACAAAATAAATCTCTAAATTTACATCATTAATCACTAATCTACTTTAACGGTTGTTATTGTTAAAAAGGATTAATTTTCATCCGATAGATGATTATTTTTTGTTCTTTTTGGCGCACGTACCTTGTGTAGATATAATTAAAAGAATTTTTGGGATAGTAACAAATCATATGATTATTCATATTATCTAGCAGAATGTTATAATGATTTATATTAAGTGGAATCTATGAAAAATAATACTATAGTTTTGTTTACTAATTACTTTGTTTAATATAATATGTTAGATTTTATTTATACACAGTTATTTAAAGAGTATCAATAGATTGAAAGCATTGAATATTGTTGTGTATTCTATTTGACAATTTAATTCATTTAAAGTTTACCTTTACACAAATTCTATGAATTATCAACTGAAATAGAAGCCATAGTACAAATTATGAAAAAAGTGATTATAGTCACATAGTTTTATATTATGGTGAAAAGTTATTTTATGTAAATATTAGCTGATAGTACTCTTTGTAATTAATTGATATCTTCATGTAGGTTGAATTTATGTTTAAGATGACTTTATTATATAAATAGTAGTTCTGTAGAAAGGTTCTTCATTTTTAAACTATAGGTGATGGAAGATTTGATATAAAAAAATAAAATTATTCTTTCATAACTATATAGTAATTAAAAGTATTTTCTGACATACATCGGCTGCGACTATTAAAAGTTTTCGGGATGGTAAATACATTAAAGTTAATCCTATTTATACACTTTAGGAATCAACGGCGTGTCTTGTGGAGTAGTGTCATTGAAGTATGATGATTAATTTGGCGTTATTAATGATAAGATTGTCAATTTTTAACAGTTCATGACAATTAGAAATATATGAAAAGTTATTATTAATAAAAAAATACTATTTTATTTGATATTAGTTTATATCATTGCAATAGATAATATACTGTCATATACTATGATATAATGTGTATCAATATTTGATTTTTATAAAAAATATACTTATATATGTGTCCATAGCTGTAATGAAGTAATAATATACTTGTATTGTGTTTAAAAAGTTTCAAAAGTATTTAGACTTGTTCTTTTAAAAAGATCGATCTAAACCAAATTGTATGGTACGCTTTTACAAATCATAGAAAGGGGTTGAAATTATAGTAGAAAAGTATATATTTGATTGTTTGATAGCATTATTTTGCTGTGGTTAAAAATTTGAACACAATACGTTATTAATAGCTGCCAAAATATTCTTATTTAAATAGATAAGCCACTAATCAAGATTATGTCACTACATTTTTTGTGTGCATGTGAGATATGGAACATAGCAATAGATACCTAATTTGTAGATATGTATGAGTGTTCAATGCATTGATTGGTTTTAAAATGAATAAATCTCTATGTATATGGGTATATTTTTATTGAAGAAAGAATTACACAAGATTAATGTCTAGCATCTATATAAAAAATGTTGTTAGTTTATGGTAGTTTAGTTAAGTAAAATCATACAGTAACATTTTCATAAATTAATGTGTTTATCAAAAAACCTGCATACACTTTAAATAGATATAATTCTGCTTATATACACTGCATTAAGACCCACTTTGATTTATTATTCATCTTTTCAGTGGATCTAACAGTATTGGTGGAGTGTATAACAGTTGGCTAGAAACGTATAGCTAGTGAAAGAGAAATTATATTATTATAATGAACAATATTAGTTTGACAGTTATGAGCATAAATTTAAGTGAGTTTTCATGGAAAAACTAAATAAAGTTTTTTTGTATATTATTTTAATGTATTTGATATTTTAAAAGACAAATAAAATTTAATATTAAACTATAAATTTCATTTTTATGAATTTTGAGTAATACACGTGGAAATTCTTTAATATTATAGAATATAAAGCATGAAAGATATTTCCATAATTATATATACTAGTAAGAATGGACAATAGAGATAAATAGACTATTTTACTAAAAGGATAATGTGATTAGATAGTGTTATTAATTAACAGACCTTTTAACAGTTAAATTTATTCGTATTTTTAAGGATTTTTTTTTGAAATTTTTATTCAAAAAACTAGTCCTATAATGAGATGGCTAAATGTATACATAGCTTATCATGTTATTAACAAGTATTATCTATACGATTGAGAGTATGATATGATTAAAGTTATTTATGTTATTGTTATTCATATTTTTTTTTAAGAATTTTAATACAAGTTACTTATAAAGTAATCAAGTTACAAATACGACATAGTCTATATATAAGAAGATATCCATATTAAATATGGTTAATAAATAGACACGTTATTTATGTATATTATCCATCAGATAAGTTATAAAAATGAATTAAGATTATATTGTATAATATATCTAAAAGATACAATTTTGTATATTTAAATGTATATGGTTATAAAAAAGTATGATAAAATAAGGTTATAGTAGTTATAGCAATGAGGAACTATGAAATATACAACTGTTAGTGCATATTATACACTTATAGATGGTTAAAAAACGTTATAATATTTTATAAATAGTATAATAAACTTGTAATTAGTGATTCTCTACTATAGCTTCCATGTTACTTTTGATTATTGTAAAGTCAGTAACATATTCTAATTCCTATTAAAAAATAACTACTATATTATCATGATAGATAAATTATTAGAACATAAGCTTACAGGATAATTTGATTGTAACATATTGAAAGTATCTAGTAGTAGTTTAACACTATTTATAAATAATAGATTCTAAATAATATTTAAAATATAATATAAAATATTTTAATTAATACGTTTTTTTGAAGTAGTACATGTGGTTCTAATGCTGTATAGATAAATTGAAGCATTTGAATATGTGCATTAATAATGCATTGATTCAACTAGAAAAAATGATAAAAAACTTAAATTCCATGGCACATTTTAGTAATACTTCAAATGTTTTGTTGACAATTTTACTTTCAAGAGAGAAAAATACCAAAAATTTTACAAAGGAACAAACCATTTTAGAAATGTGTAATTTATCACTAGCTAAAATATAAATAAACATCTTATAAAAATAATATAATAATAATATTATATAACATATAATGATAAGCCATTTTCTTGAAAAATAGATAATTATATGTGTTTGGATAGAAAAAGTTGAGAAAATTAAGTGCCAATAGTTTTAAAATACAAGCATATGATATATTACTAATATAAATGTATATAAAATTTAATGATTTATTAGTAAAATTGGAAAAATACTACTATATTTTAACTAATTGATGGATATGTTATGATAATAGATTAGAAATTGTTATATAAATTAAAACTTATATAAAAGCAAACTTTATTAACATATAAAATTACATTGAGATAGGTAGTTTTCAAGATGTATTTTTTCAAAAGTTTCTAAATCTTTTAAAGCAGTAGCATCAACGGGATTATTCCACTGCTCATTCTAATAGATAAATAGAATAATGTGTACAACTTTTTAATAGACCAAAAAAAATATACAGAAAATCCATCTTTAATCCTTTTTTTTATACCATACAGTAAACTGTTCAATACAGCATCCACATGTTTATAGATACATTGATCAATGTAAAAAAGCATATTAAATCCTAATGGTGACAACTGTCGATGGTTGGTTTCTTCCATAATACTATACCATTTAGTTAATACATGAAAAGTCTGACATCTTATCTGTATGACATGCATCATTTGTTCTACATAACATTTGAGTGTAGTATTTAACCAACAAAAAAGATCTATATTTTAAATTAGAAAAATATATAAGTATTTCATACACGAATTAAGCTGACTACTATCAAAAATATCATTATATTCATTGATTATATAGGAAAGTATTTTGAAGTAGATTTCTGTTATATTCTCTAGATATAACATGGTATCAACGGAAACACCAAAGTTTCTTAAGATTATACAATGTAAATAAAATACACCTTAAAAGCCTATCTATACTTGAGTAGATCAATTAAATGAGTTTTTGCATTTTCGAGATAAAGTTCTACAGCCTACAATAATAAAAACTTACGAAAAAGTGGTGTATTTTAATATTTAGTACTTTAACATGTTGTCCAAGATTAATTAGACATTTTAAAATAATTTTTTTTTGTTTTTGGCTCAAAGGTAATAGTGAAGAATTTTCAAGAAAAATATTAGTTGAAATACGTATAAGGTCACGACATATGTGTGCTACTTTTACCCTATTTAAACAATAATATATAGCTATAAAAATATACTTATATATAATAAACTTTAGATAATCTTTTTCATCAATTTGAATAGAATTTTGTAAAACTGAAAAAAAATCTAAATAATAAAAATTTATACACTACTAAATTAATGCATGTATAATAAATTATTAAATAAATATCACATTGAAAAATTATGTAGAATATTTTTACATAATAAATATAGTTTTATACGTATTTTAAGGTTGATTTAATATAAAAATTCTATAATCTAACAATAACATTGAGTATATTACCAACAGATTCAGTTAATTGATAAACTTGATCAAATTGAAATTCTAATACTTTCATATGAATTTTTGAGAGTATATTCTATAACATAAAATTATAAACATATAACTAGGTATGTTTATATAAATATATACTAGAGGATCTTTCATCCATTTATTACCTTTAAATGAAATATTTAAAAAAATATACCAACTATAATAATACCTGTAATTACGTTGTCTTTACAATCCACATTAAAACCACCTTTTCTAGTCAACTGCATAGCCAATATTGAATCAAGTTGTTCTATTTTGTCAATAATATGCCGATTTTTATTGCTCTATTTATTGTGAATAAAAACATTTTTTTGTTTGTTTTTACATACTTGAATTTCATCCTTTTTATTTGAATTTAAAACTATATATATTTATTAGCTTATAGTAAAAATAGGTTTATCTAAATCTATAAAATACATAAACTTTCACTATCTAATAGATTTGATGTATCTATAATGGATTTGATTGCTTTTTTTTGTTTAGATATATTTCCATATAGTTCTTTCATATTTGATTCAATATCTAATAAAAAATACCAGCCGTTAATAATTATAACGATAAATACGATTTAATATATATTATTTAAAATATACGAGATATTTGATTTGATGCATCTATTAAAAGATGATAATTTTCAAATACATAATTTTTTAGTGTTTTTTCTGTATTATCTTGAACTTCTGAAACATGATCTCTCATGTCATTGACATTTCGTTGAAATCCCATTTTACAAACTTCTTTTATAACTAATATGTTTATCATAAATTATTTTTAATATTTTCTTTTATATATAAAAATACAATTTTTTATATCAAAGTTCTTTTCACTTAAACTATCTAACAAAGACCTATCGTTTCCATCTCTCATTTTGATATTCTCGTACTATATCGGATGATTAACCGATAAAGTATAATTTAGACTCTAATATGTTTTTAACTTTTAATTATAATATTTTTATTCATTCATTTTTTGTATAAAAATTTATATATTGTTATTTTCTTAATTTTATATTTCATTCTTTAAGTATATTAGGATTTATTTCATGTAAAATATTTCCCTCTTAATGTACTGCTAAGCATTACTTAGCAACACTAACAACCAATTAATTAATATAATTACATTTTTTTGTATTATGAAAAGTATTAAAGAAGAATAATTGATTAATTTTTGCTATTGGCAAAATCGTACTATCTATTATTGAATTTATTTTTATGCATAAGAATGATAAGAATACTTATATTCCAAGATTATTTATTTTGTATTTTGAGTATGTATCCCGCTTATAGATTTAAAATTTAATTAAATAGATATATTTTTATTAGAATCAAAAGTTAATTTTAGATTTTTGTTAAAATTTAACACATGAAATAAAGTGAATATTGTAGATTTTATATGTTGTTTTGTAGTGGCTTAAATGGGGTAGAATAATAAAGTTAAAATGATGTTATATCTATGATCAGTCAAAATACTCTTCAATCCTTAGAATAATTATAGTTAAAAATGATGCTGACACATTTTACGTTATATACTTTATACGATTTTAAAACTAAACATTTATTTCTTTCCATATATAGATAAGAATTATCAAAATAAACAACTATTATGCTAATTATAAATAATTTAAACTGTATGATCTATTTTTTTGAAACATGCGTAGGTTATCATCTAAAAATGCATTACATCAATTTTCAATTATTAAAAAGTTAACTATTAGCAACACTTTCGTTATATACATAACACATTAATAAAATTATTTAAAATTAGAAAGCTATCTACTTGAACAGTTTAATTAAATATATTAATGATTATGTTTTTACAGAAAAATATGAAAATACTATCATGTTATATTTTAAAATATTGTGATGTTTTTTTTTAAATCATATGTGATAGAAACAATGTTAGAAAGGTAAAAGAATAGATGCTTGAATTTATAGTAGTAAAATATTGTAGTGGTTAATAGATTAAGAAGAAAAATTGGTATCTCTTTTTTTCCCAAAAAACCAACTATTATCCCCCCAAAAAAGGAATGCAACCCAATAAAGAAATGATAAATTATTTCTTTTTGTCATGCTGATAGTTATCAATAGATAACTGTGAAAGATTGAGTGAAGAATTTTCAGTTTTTTGTGAAAGATTAGCAAACATATTGAAATTAGGTACATCTTGAGGTAGAGGGAATATGTTTGTTGGAACTGATGGCATAACCATAGGATTAAATCCAGGAAACGGCATACTATATGGATGAAATTTATTTTCGCCCACATTATTGCTATTGTTTTTATTTGATTCAGACACTTGTTGCATGGCAATAAATTTCTCAAAATTTTGGTAAAATGTTGAATGAGCATGAGGTAAAAACATGGGCATAATATTAGTATTGGTAAATGAATAATTATTTTTATTATTATCATTACTACCACCAACTTTATTATCATTCATGTTGTGGCTAGAATGATCAAGTTTCAATGCAAAAGGGGTTTTTACATGATTTGACAAAGTGTTGGGATTAGATGATGCTTCTGATACAGTAGGATCTAACAAATAAGAAGGTAGAAATCTTGAATTCTAAAAATTATGTTAAATAGCATTCTAATTATATGAATATACTAATGATGATTTATTAAAAGGTTTTAATGGCTTAGAAAGTAGTATTGAACTTTCTTTTAGATTTCCAAGGGGTCCTAATTTACACACATATGTACATTATCAATGGGCAATTATATTAAAAAATAGTGCATTTAGTTTTAATGAAACATACCTTCAACCAACACATGTTTACTTTGATATTCTGAAATAAGATGATGCCACAGAGCATGCTAATATAAATTTTCATTATTTTATTGAAAAAAGTTGCTATTTTATAATATAAAATTACTTTAGACAAAACTTTAGGGTTTCCAACAATGATTAGTCCATATCTAAATAAATTCATGTAATATGGTATTTTTTACATTTTTCTTAAAAAAATGATAAAATATTATTACTTAGCACGTGTAAGTGCAACATTTAAACGACGAGGATCATTCAAAAATCCGATTCCCTAATAAAAAGATATAATTATATGCCATGGATGATGATATTTTTTTAGCATGACTATTAAAACAAAAACTAACCAATGTATAAAATAAAAGTTAACTAATAAATTCTCCTTCAAAAATGTATTACTAAAATAATATAGACAGAACAGTTGTTAATAATTTAAATAAATCCAATATCAACGAAAACCAAGAAAATAATAACAAGAAATATATGATTATAGTATTTTTAAATTATATTTGTCAGATGAAAAAAAATTTAAGAAAATAAAGCATAAATAAATTATACAACGTTTTACAAATGCTTGCTAAAAAATACCACCAAAACCTTTTAGATAATATAAATAAATTAAATATATAAAATGTAACTTTTATAAATGATACTATAGTAAAGATGATCATATTACTTAAAAGAAAAACATGAAATATTTGAATATAAAACTTTATTTCCTTAAATATTACAAACACTATATTTAAAATATGGTTTGTCTTGAAAATGATAAAAGTTAACATTAATTTTATACTTAAAAGCAATATAAACTATAGTTAATATGTTAAATAGTCATGAAAATTTGTATAAATGTAACATATTTTTTAATAAGATACCTGATAATCATTAGATCTTACACATGTCATGATGATGTAATCTTTTTCTCTACCTTGAAATGCATCAACACTAGCTATCTCTAAATTCTAACAAAATGATGTAATAAAATGAAGCAACAAACTCATTGTCACTATCATTGAATTTATTATATAAAAAAATCATACTTCATATGCTGATAGATTTAAATTAGAACTGTGCTGCATATAGTTGACAATATATGCTCGTTGACCTTCATACGGAGTTATGACACCGATTTGTTCAGATTTAGCACCACCTTTAACAAGTTTAGATATAATTTGTTCAACCATAACAGCTTCAGTTCTATTTAAATAAAGTATTTAAATAAATATACAATAAGTATTTTTAGTAGATAAAAAAAACCTATTTAAGTAGGATGTACCAGATGATGAAATTTCTTCATAACCAAATGCACAATAAAACAGCATAGGCTTATCTTGGTCAGGCCATGGAAATGAAACTGCAGATTTTTGTCGTTCAGCTATAGTAACACCATTATGAAGTGTGCCATCGTAAAACATATTGGATGAAAATTCAGACAATGCAGGATGCATTCGATATTGAACTTGTAGTCTTAATGGTCGATTACCAAGAATAACCAGCCGTTCAAAAAGTGATTGATTTAATCCAGCCCTTAACAATCATTATGACTGATTAATGATAAATAAAAAATACTGTGCTGCTTTTTTACACATGACAACAGGACCCAGTTGATAATGATCACCAACCAATACTAACTGTAAAAAGCAAAAAAAAAAGTTAATAAATAAAATATGTACAATCATATAGAATGAATTTAAAGATAGTAGTTGTATTCATTACTTGTTTACAACCATGAATAATTGGTACGAGACATTCAGGTTCAGTTGCTTGAGTTGACTCATCAAGTAGTACACAACGAAATGTTACGTCATTAAGTCGTCGATCACCAGCTCCTATACATGTGGTACAAACTACATCAGCATCCTAAAATTTTTTTTTTTGAAATAAAAACACACTGAGAAGATATTTATTAGACACACACACACATGTAGATAAAGACATTAATTACAGAAAGGATTTCTTTTTCAGCTTTTCTTAATAGTGAAATATACTTTTCTTCATCAGTATCAGAGAGACCACCTTGATTTTGTTTGAGTTTAATAAAGTTGCGTAATTCTTCAGAATTAATGGTATTGAGTTTGACTGTGCGAACTTTTTCATGCAAACTCAAAAATCCAACATTTGATTCAATTGATTCACGACTTTTAGCGCACAAACGGACAACCTTTTAGTAAATGTTATACCAAAATTCATAGTTTATATAAATAAATGAATTAAACAAGAAATGTACTTTAAGATTAGTGACATGAATTTTCTCAGCCAACTGATCAACAGCAATATTACTGGGGGCACATACCAATATAGGACCTTGCTTTTGTTTGGAAAGGTGATAAACAATTGTAGCAGATGTGACTGTTTTACCAGTACCAGGTGGTCCCTAAATATGTATACATATTAAAAAGGTGTAAAATCAGGTTATACTTGAATTAAACTAAGAGGTTGACTAAGAGCGGACTGTACTGCAAAAACTTGTGAATGATTTAATTCAGGAAGACCAGGAGCAGAATATCTATCAGTATATAGTGTTAGTAATAGGCAATATATAATTTTATATTGGTCTTATGTAATTAATTAAATAAAAAATAGTAACTTTTTAAAGCAAAGAAATCTTTTTTGAATACAATAAAAGTATTTGAATTTAGTAGCAAATTAAATATGTACCTCTTAGGTAATTTACTACTTATTTTCATTTCCTCAACACCATGACCAAGAAGTTTATGGTAAATAAAGCTGCTCATAGAATTTTCTTTTTCAGCAAATATTTTCAATGCAGAAAGCATTCTATCAAAAGATGTTGATTTCCACACAAAATCGACAACAAAACCGGTAGTCTTGGTAAATACTAGCTCAGAATCAACCTCATTTTTGGCACAGTATCCAAGCTCAACTCCAATTTCTTCACTTATATCTATGAAACAAAATAAAAATAACATTTTGTAAGTATAGGCTATGAATGATAGTTGGCATACTATTTGGAATTTTGACAACGTAACACTTGGAGGACCACTTTTGAGAAATTGAACCTTCAATTAAAGTGTAGTTGATTCTTAGTTCATCACCATGCATCAATTTGACATCATTGTCACTTTGTGGTAGTATAAAAAAAGCGTGTCGTTTCTTATTTAAACCAATAGCCCATCTTATGGTCACATTTTCATAGGACTAACATAAAAAGAATAAGAAAAATAAAATACATACAATTTAATACTTTAGCTTCTTTAAGAAACTTATCATAATCTGCTTCTAATGATACTAGAGGTTGCATAACCTGTCTATAGTGATGACCATCATTGTATCTAAAAAATACAAATTTGACTCACATTCTCCTTATTATTGTTTCTTTTTAATAAGATTCCAATATGTAATGTTAAATAAGAAAACATATTACAGTATAAATCTATTATTTTTTTTATAATGTAATTTACTTAACTATATACTCACCAAAATTATAAAAATGAAGTCATAGTAAAAGATTTAAAAATACAACAACACAAAGCATTAAAACTATATAATTATTAAATTAATACATTATTTAAATTTTAATATTTATTAAAAAAATATTACAATCCTTAGAAACTATGTCTAATAAGCATCGTATAAATAATATTTTAATTACATTAATGATACAGATTCTATTGGAAGTATGTCTTTAGGTGCTTCTGTATCTTGAAAAGTAGCACTAGGATCATTTTTAATTAATTCTTCAAATTGAATAATTTGAGCAATAGTAACAGGAAGTGCTTTGTTCGTGTCTGCAGCAGTTGGCTTGGCAACAAGCCATTCTAAAAATGTTCTTTCATGAATTATTGGTTGCCACTCAATAGATTGGTTATTAATATCTTTAGATTTATATTGTATGAAGCATGTATTTCTACATAAAAGTACAATAACTGCATCATTTTTTGTAGGAACGAATCCTAACACAAACACATTTCTACAACCACAATTGTAGCATTCAAGTATGGATTCACCAATTGGCCCATCTTTATGTAGCATAACTTCTTTATGTTTAGATCGAACAAGATGGCTTACAATATGACTGAAGAAGAAAATATATATTTAAAAATGGTAAAAATTTTATTACCTTGTAGTACCGTTACTTTTTCCATTGCAAAACCATAAATTACACTGTATACATTTGACTACACATTTTGGGTCATAAATTGTACAATATCTAATACATTAAAATAAAATATATAACAATTTGTATTTTATCAAACAATAAAATACTTGCATGAATGCTCAGGTAGTGAAGAATCATCTTGTTCAGCTGCTACTTTAGCGGCAGCATCTATATGATCAATAGTTAAATCATCTAGAGCATTTATAACATATTCGCTTGCTTCAACATCATCAATATTAACATCATTTAGTGTATCATTTAAATCTTGGGTTAAAACTTGTGATAAATATGGTTGACTCATTGGTTGTGATAATGTATCATCAAGTTGTTGATTAGTATTTGTGATACTCGACTGACTAGCTAAGCTTAATGATGGACCACCAAAATCAAAATCAGACATTTGAGATAAGCCTTCATGATTAAGGTTCATATTCTCGACATAACTTAGTGTTTGCTTTGCAGCATCTTCATCGGGAATCATAACTAAGTAGTGTTGCACACACGCATGCGCACTACAATAAACTATCTAAATAATTAATTTTTTTTTTTCACAATATAGAACATCAATATTACAATAATTTCAATTTTAATATACATAAAAATTAAAAATGATATTATGTTTTTGTTTTTATAGTTAAATGTGAAGATATCACAACCAACTTGGTTACATACAGCTACTTAATTAATATTAATTCTAAATGCTACCATTCAACAATGTAAAATATTTGTGAAATTATTATAACCGAAATAAATGCAATTAAGTGATATTCAATTTATATTTAAAGATGAATATGATTAAATGGTAACATCCAAACACAATTCTACTTTACATTATAAAAATTACATCAGTATATTTTTTTAATTTTAAATATTTATTTTTATTCTATAAGAAGTATAATATAAAAATTAATTTATGAGTCAAATAATGAATAAAAAATATATTAATCTTCACCTTAATCACTTAATTAGTACTAATTAATGTGTGTATGTGCGTTTACTAATACAAACGTAATATTATTTCATGGTTAATTAATGTACTTGAAAAAATAATGTTACAATTTTTTTGTAATATTAAAATAAACATCATTTTTTTGGAATATAAATATTATAAAAATAATTTTCTTTAACGTTAGATTATTACCAAGTAACAAATTATTTTGTTAATTCTATTAACTTAATAATTGTATGAAAAACAAGAGATTATTTAACTTAAAGTATTGATTGTATATTAAGAAAATAAAAAATTTATGATTAGATTATTATAATTATATTTTAAATAAAGATTAAATTCAATCAAATACTGTAACAATAATAAAAAATAAACACGTTAATTAAATAACGTGTCTAATTAATACAATTAACAAGTCAATTAGTGTTTTAATTGATTATTAATTATTTATAAAATGCGCGTAACATGAAATCATTTATAAAAGTAATAATTTTAAAAGTTACTTTTTTTAAATGAAAAAATGTTAAAAATTTTATACAAATTAATGTAAAAAAATGTTTTAATAGTTTTTACAATATATTTTTAAAGATTAACCATATAATAATTTTTTAAAAGTATTAATTTGTTTTTATAAATTAATTGGTGGTATTTTTTATCATAGATATAAAATATATTATAGAAAGTGCAAATTAAGAAATTAATAATATAATAGTCTAATTAATAAAGTATAATATTTAGCTAATTAATTTTATTATAACATTTAAAAAATAATTATTTTGTCAAATGATTACAATTAAGTTAATTATCATAAATTAATAACATTATTTTAAACTAATCCACACTACTAAATAATAATAACAACGACGTAGTATAGTATATATAGAATTTAATAGCTATCTGTAATGTTAAGCATATAGTTTATTTTAAAATGAAATTACATATTAAACATAAAAGATAGTAAATAATTAAAGAAAGTAGCTAAAATATTATGACAAAGAGAGCGCTGACATAAATAGCGCGACGCATTTTAAGTAGATTTATAATAACAACATGATTTAAGGTAAAACTATTAAATATCAATTTTTTTTTAAAATTTTAATTAATAAAAGATACTATTTTAATATGTTATAGCTGAATATTCCTTATTGAATTATTTGGTGTATGGCTGTAACAATATCAAAGTGATTAGTTAAATAGTAATACAACTTAACATAAATATATGTAAGAATAAATAATAATACGATAATATTTATAGTGTGTATATAACTTTATTTTTGGAAATTTAGTATATATATCTATACAATAAATCTACTTTTTTATAATAATATAATAGACTATGTTGTACATATTAGAAACAACACATTATCATTATAATAATAGCTTATTTAATGTAAAATTAACTTTAAAATGTTATATCTATATAAATATCTCAATTTTGGTTTTAATCCAAGGACAATATAATTCAATCATGAAAACAGTTCGGACAATTGACGGTAATTAATCCTGTTGAAAATTCGTAACGTTTGCTCGAGCATTTCAGACACCTACTATGTATGTAATATTTGTACTTTTTATAATGAATTTTTTTAATTTTTTTTCGAAAAAAATGACAATTATATATATATATTTGTTAAATTATATTCATATAAAATAAATAAGTAGTTTATTAATTAATTGGTTGATTATCTAGATTCACACAAAAAAACAACCAAAATTTCTTAATTTTTGTTATATTCTCATTATTATAATATTTTTATTTTTTAGGAATAGTATTTCATCTGTTGCTGTTTATATGACATATGACTCAGTTAAAAAATGGGTATATCTAAATAACGATAAAACTTATGGTGAAATCTCAGCAATTATTGATGAGGATTGTTCAAAAATAGATATTATAAAAAATGTAACCATCTATTATTATTATAATGGATAATATATAAACCTTACTAGAATGCATTGATCACTACATTAACATCAAGTGTGCGATATGTTGCAAAAGGTTCATTTCACCAATGGAGACAAAATGATAAAGTTTATGCCCTTAAATTTAAAAATGAAGATCTAGCTTCTAATTGGAATGATGCAATTATGAAAATGATATCACTTTTAAAATCTCATCAAAAAAAGGTTTTTTTTTATGAATGATACTTTAAATAGGTTTAATTTTTTTAGAAGGGAACAGTAAGTAAAAATCAGACAATAGATTTAAATCTGCCACCACCATGTAATAAAATATTAATATTTTTTTGTATGTTAAATTTTCATAGTAGACAATCCTAACGATCAAGAACGACAGCCTCAAACTAATCCTCCACCACCTCCAAAACGTTCTAATACTATTAAACCTGAATTTTCTACTACCGGTATTATTTGCTAATACATTTTTTATTATAAATATTTATAGATAGTGCTCATAATTCTAAATCTGCTGCTATTCCAGAACCACCTCTAAGGCGGGGAATGAATGGTTCTGAAAATTCGTTAGCTAATACATTACCAGGGAGATCAACTGGGATAAAAAGTGCTTCTCCACCACCTCCTGCTAGATCTAGTAATACGAAAATTGCATCGGATTCAGCCTCAGCTATATCATGCCCACCTCCTCCAACCAGATCAAACGACAACATAGGAGTGATACCCCCTTCCAGGGGATCTAATAATAGTAATCCATT
>JRUX01000339.1:0-49275 GCA_001407235.2 Kudoa iwatai | reverse complement strand
TAAATCAAAATTTAACTATAAATTCATCATGTTGAACTATCACCTAGTGTCATATTTATACAGCAATCATACCTTCCTTAATCATGTACTTCTTAACCAGTTTTTTACGAACAAAATCCCTTCCTAAACCTATATATTAGTAGAAATATTGATTTATGAAATAAAAAAATCTAACATTCAAATAAAGTAAACTTGAATTGTAGATTACAGTAGTATGTGATTCCTAAGTGAATACAATAACGTTATTTTTTAAATATTCTGCTTTTTATGGATCTCTAACTTTATAACATATCATTTAATTTATCAAATTTCAGTTTTTTGTAAATACTTTAAAAAAATTCTAATGTTATCCTATTTAAAATTTTTTTACTTAAAATGTTTTTTTCCATATAATAATTGTTTACAGTAGGAGCACTAGTACAACATACATTCTCAACCATGCTTTTTCTATCAATTATTATCCTTTTTAGCTTTCATAAAATCCCTATACACTTTTCAAAGTTTTTCACAGTAATATATATCCAATAACTTGAGATTTTATCCAACAGTAATACTTTTTATTAGCTCGCAGTAGAGATCTTATTGTGAAAGCTTTTCCATCCAAGATCTTCAGTTTATCTGCATTAATTTTTACATTACGATTATTTACATATCTATCTAGTATAAATAGCTTAATAACCTCACAAAGTGATTTTTATGTGGATAAAAAATTTAAAATTGTCTTTAATACTTTAATTTGTAAGTATATAATTAGTTTTAATACACTTTGAGCTTTATTTTACACAAGTTACCGTGTTTCTAGGAAACAAAATACAAAACAATCAATAATAAGTTATGAATATGACTACCTATAAACATTTTTTCCTATTATAGTCATCAAATGTATTATTAACCTTGTCCATTATTTGTCGCTATAATTTTACTGCATTCTGGCACATTTTCAAATGGTTTATATTCCAAAAATATACCCTAAACCATTCCATATAATGCATTTATAATAATAACAAGTTAAGGAAAGATTAATTTTGTATTGAATTACGCTATTTTTTCTATATAGCTTCACTGTTAATGTTATTAAATAGTTTTTATTAATTTAAAGTAATAATAGATCTTTCTTTAAATAAGTTCCTTTAAAACTAGCCCTAATATGTAATTAATAATATTAAAGAAAATGCTAAATTATCTTTTAAAAAGGTAACTCTCGATTAAATATTGGAGTGTTCAGTTTTATGACTAATAACTAGAGAGGTTTAATTAGTGCAATAAACCTCAAATTTATTTATCAAACTCTCATTTATATGCAAAAATGTTTGTTAAATATCAGATTATACATCAACAAGTTATAAAAAACCTGTAATTCGTTCAAGATACATACATAAAACTAGCATAAACCTTTATTCTTTATTTATTTATATCATGGTATTTTTATAGTAATATATAATAAATTGCTATTATTTTTTTAACTTTTTTTGTTTTCTATTACTAAAATGGTTCTTTTAAGGTAACCCTCAGATATCGTAATTTAATCAGCCTATCATATACATAATTACAATTTGAAACCTACTTTATTGCTATGTATTGTTACTATTTCTTTTTAAATTTACAAAAAATAAATATATTTATAATAAAAGTTTTTATAAATATATTCTTACTAATATTAAATTACCTATAATATAATTAAATATTCAAATTACTGTGAATAAATGTGGTATAGATTGAAATTATAACCAAATTAGTAGTAATATAGTCTATGTTAATATTATATGGTTTATACTGCATATTTCTCTTCTGTATTAATTATAACAATCCTGAGCGTGTCTAGTAACTGTATTTTTCATACTAACCCAATAATAATGTATATTTAGGGCCTACTTAAACGCATAAAATTATATCGTTCAAAAAAATGTGCTCTATGTTATCTTAATTATTTATAAAGTTTATAACAGCTTATTTTTCCCGCCATTTATTTAAATTAATCATTCAAGATATTTGTTATACTAACTAAAGTATAAATAAATTTTACGGTTAAAATAATAAAAATTTCTGGAATTTCTTGAATATTTTTTAATTAAAATATTTGATTGTTTTTCTATTAAATATTTGTATGTATATTTATAACCGTAGTATATATTAGTAAATTTCCTTAATAATAACATTTAGTTCGATCAATCTTTACCGTAAAAAGTATTATGTTTAAATTGAATATTATCTTAACATAATTTAATTATATGGTAAATTTTAACATATTTTGCTTGTTTATCTAAATATAAAAATTATAAATAAATGGTTTAATGAATAATTATTATCAGTCATAATCTGGCATAGACACCATTGGAAAGTCATCAACAATACTAAATTAAAATAAGGTAGTCTTACATATTATATAATAATTATTCAGTTACGAATCCAATTATTAGCTACAACATTCTATAGTAGTTTCATTTTTTAGATGGCAATAGGCTCGTTATCAGGTTTTATTTAAAAGAATATTTAAATAATCCTTAAACTATCTTTTATTAAAAATAAGTCTGTTTCTAAAAAAATTATAAATTTTTGTAAAAGAACAAACCATAAGTACAACTATTTACTAGGTTGTGATATAATTTGAGAATTATTTACACATAACATCATTAACCTATGACGAATATTACCACCAGCACAACCTACTTTAATTCATAATTAATCTAAGTAGGTAAGTTATTTAATCATTAAAAAATTGGTGTAGCTGGTTTGTTTATAGTGTTATTTATACAAACCTAACTTCTATCATTAAACACAATCAACTCATAATACAAGTGTATAAATACTGATAGTCATTATAATCCCCACATTGATCGTATCTAAACAAGCATTTTATTAGCAACAGCATTTAAAAAATATCCTTTAGAATTTTTTTTATATATATAAAAACAGTAATGATTAAAATAATCGAACAAAATAAACGGTACAAATCTAATCATCATACTAGTATAAGGGTATATTATATAAGATAAATGGCTGTACGTAGCTGTTTATTTGAGGCTACAATTGTATAAATTTCAAATTTAACTAATAAAATGTTATCTAACCTTATTTTTTAATTTTTACAAAATTATAACAATGTTTGCATAACATAAAATAGTTTTTTCATCTGTATCAAGCTTTATTTTATTTTACATTAATAAAGTTGAGTCATGTGGCATAATCATAAAACATAATTACGTAAGAAAAATATATAAACTAAAAAATAGTTTATTTTAAAAAACTGTAAATGTTTAGGTCATTTTGAAATTTCTATAACTAAGAATGCAGATAATCATGTATCTACTATGATACATTTATAAAAATTGAAATAAGATTTAGTGTATTTTTTTAAGATAGTATTTTATTTGACTATATTCCTTATATTTATAATCATTTTTCATCATTATAAAAAATAAAAAACATTATCATATTTCACCATGTCATATTTACATGGCGGTACACGATTATTTATCTTCTTAGTAAAGAGAGCGTGTCACAGTATAGACATTAATTAATAAACATGATTTAATAACTAGATACAAAACCACTACTAAATCAACATGATACTTAAATATTTAATAAGTTTTTTTAACTAGAAATGAATTATATGTAGATGCGTGGTTCCCACTCATAAAGTAGATTCTTGACTAATACATTACTTCACACTTTGTTCTTGGCACAAACCTCCTAATGAATAAAGATAGCCCTAATTTTATTTTTTAATGTTCAAAATAACACTTTTAACATTTAAATTTTACAAATATACACAATTTATCAATTAATAAGTGACATTAGCAAAGCGCGCAGGCCAATTAAAAACAACGCTAGGCAACGCACCAAATTAGTCGTAATTAGTCGGCAAGTCAACTGAGAGTCGAAGTATAGTACCTCAGGGCATATCTATGTAACACTTCATATTTTAATATATTTAAAAAAAATTCATATTTATTATTTTTAAAAATTGTTATATTAGACCTATAAAATTAAATTTTTGTATGGAATACACATATTTCCATATGATCAAATTGGTTCCTTATTGTTTTGTCAATTAAATGAGTTATTAGCTATTTAATTGATAGCTAATAGTTAAAACTATTTTTCACTAAAAAATTCATGAATAAAAATTATTTAAAAATATCGTTATGATGATTTGTATATGTTAATCTTATATATAGCAATAAAAATACATTAACTATATAAAATGTTTCGTTATATATGGAAAATGAGGTATTGGTTATTTTTGAAAATTTTATTGCAATTAAATAAGTTGTTTTATAGAGTGTGTAAGTATTAAATGAACTTTTATAAGTAGGTTCAACTTTAGGATATTGTTAATGAGTATTTTGGTATAGAAAAATAGTTCATTAAATTCATTTATTTAATGAATTCTTTATGTAAAAAAATAAAAATAATAATCATGGTTACAATTATTATTTAAAGACACGATAATGTAGTCACCTACCATAGTGATGTCGGTTCTTATTCAATGAATGACATCATAATCTCTTTGTTTAACGTAGGCGACGACATAGTAAACAAAATAGATATTTGGGCGGTCTATGTGAATAATCATAGTGTATGTTAATTAGCTAAAAATTTATAAATACAAACTTTCAAATGATTTTTTTAATAAAATGGATATATTTTAATTTAATATTTATAATTATAAAAGAGCTATATAAAGTGTTGACTATAGGAAATAGATTTGCCATATATCATTTTAGGTTCCCAATAGCTTAATCCCTAGTTGTGGCGCAATTTATTCTCGGATCAGCTGATTGTGTTAATTTACAGAGATGGTTGACATACATGGATTTTATGATTTTTTACAGATGCAATATGTATTATCATTCAGTAAATATCTTGCATCAGTGACTCATTATCGATCAATTGGTATGATTCTATAATGTTATTTTTATATCAAAATGTATTATCATGAAACATCGAGTATCGGAGTTTACGTGATGATTCACATTAAATCGGCTTTAACTTTTGATTGGTTATTAAATTTATTATGTGGATTGTATATGGAAAATTTATTAATATATATTATCTAAATTATAATCCTAAATTTTTGTTATAGGTGTATCAACACAAAAATTCGCTATTGTCTACCCTTTGGCCAGTTTTGCTGTATTTTACCTTGCTCAAATCTCTGGAAATATATTCTTTAATTTGTGTATGGGTGAGCCATTGTTCCAAATTTTTGGTGACATAAAAGGATTGATTATTAATCTTATCTTTTGGAGTCTTACTTTTCATTGTCCTAATGATTTGTTTTTCAAATTATTTGGTTCATCTAAAATTGGTAGTGCACTATCAATTCTTAGAGAAGTTGAACGGGTTTTATCTATCAAAACTCTAGCTAATAGTGTTATGATGAAAGAAAATGCATCACCATATGCTGCTTTTATTATTGCAACTGTTACTACTAATCTTCCTTACCATCTTGTGTATTATTTTGATCAGTTGATAAGAGGTGTCACCATTAAAAAACATGAAATAATGTCTCCTTCATTTACAACCAAATTAACCACTATGGATTCATTCTTATTTTGTTGGCATATGCTTTTGTCTCAAATTTCAGGAAAATATGCTATTATTGATATCATTGCTAAAATTCCACCAACTAGATATCTTCAATTTGTAATAGTATTTGCTGTAAGCATGAAAATTTGTTCTATCTTTGAACATGACTATCTGTATTTTGACGATCTATTATTTCTTGCACCTCTTATGAAAATTAGCAAATTGTTTAAACGTAGCTCATCTACAGCAGCAAGTAAGTCTAAATCGCGTAGATCCACATCTTCAAGACGTGAAGATGATGACTCTATTGCAGATGACAATGAGATGACTACTGTTGTTGATAGCGATAGTGAAGCTAACACTCCTAGTCCAAAAAAAAAGAAGGCTTTACGATCCAAACGTAGTACCAGTACAACACGTTCAAGGAAATAATTGCATATATTTTACTGTTCTATTGTTAATTAACTTTACCTTGGTTTATTCTTTGTGTAACAATATTTTATGTCTTTTTTTGCCTATTATTCATCATTTTATGCTAGTCTTATATTTTCTTTGTTTTTTATTTTAGTATCTATACTCATACCATACTATACTATTATTTATCTTTTAATTTATTATACATTAATACCAAAAAATTTGAAGAATAAGCTGACTTTTTGTATTATGTGTGCTATATATAATCAAGCTTAAATGATCCAAGTTGAGCTACAACATTAAAAATAGTGTTTCCTTCACAATAATCATTTTTTCCCATGTTTCTTGTGTTGTTATATGGAACTACATGATGGATTGATAGGTTTTTCTTAAAATACTTATAGTTTCAATATACTGTTATTATTTGGGTAAATTTAAATCACGCTAAAAGTTTATAACAGAAGAAATGTGGTTAACATCTATTTCTAGTAAGATGAATTTTTGAAAATATGTCATAAAATAATCTAAAAATATTATATTTTAAGTTTTTTAAAGTATTTTTTGGCTCATCACTCAAATACAGAAACTTTGAGTGTAAAATTAAAATATAAGATAGAATTTATAACATCCACAAAGGTAGGATAAGGTTTAAACATACAATTAGTCCAATTGTATATCCACTAAACTAATGGATAAAACCTGTTCAATTTTGTAGACATTAAACTAATTATTATTATAAAAATAGTTTATATACAATAGTAATTTACATTTTTTGCCTTACAAGTTCAAACACTTTTTAACCGCTCGCATAAGAGCATGCGCATCCCGCTAAAACATAAGATGGGCGTGTGTATTTAGATTTTATTGAGCTCTTCAAAAAACCTCTTCTTTAACAGCCAAAAAAATGATGGTTATATTACGTGAGAAATTAGAAAAGTTAATGAATAGGTATATTCAAATTGTTATAGATTAACGAACATAATGCTACTAGTGAATATCAATATTTGAGATGTCATGATCTAATGTGTACCCAAAAATTGATATCTGCTGTACATGAAAATACATGCAAAAGATTATAAAACTTGAAATAAATTTGAAAAAGCTAGAAACGGAAAAATCTACAAATGGAATTTAGATATATAAATTGTGAAATGAATTATATCTAAATTGTCTAAAAATAACTAAGATAAAACAAATAAAGTATAGTTTTAAACCTATTCTGTGATCGTAAAGTGGAATCAAGTTAATTTATTGATATATATTGGAAGAAAATTGTATTCCATCTGTTAGAAATTGCTCAATTCAGCATAATATAGGCAAACCAATATATGCACAGATGTACTCCATTAAAATTATTCTACTTAGTGTAACATTTAAACATAAGATGGATCTCCTATGAAATTACTTTGATGAATAAAATTAAGTTAACAAATAAAAGATTGAAGGTAAAAAAAAGACTTTTATTAAAAGATGCTATTGCTTATAATTCATCGGAAAACTCAAAAAAAACCTCAAAGTGAACATATTTTTTAGTTATTGAAGACAGATTATGGTATATTATAATTGAAATTTAACATTTTTTAAAAATTTAAGAAAAGAACTAAAACAAAAATAGGTCCTTTTTTTCATTGATATATTAAGAAATACATAATATTTTGCAATTTAACAATTTTCATATCAATTTAGTAAAAACTTTAGTTCTATAAAAAAGGTATATTAAAAAAAAGTTTCACATTACAATAATTTATCCATATAATGCTAGATATAATTGACATAGTACTATACACTAAAATTAGAGCAAATATTTATGTAAAAAAGTTACTACAATTAGATATAATATTCCATTAAACTCTATCACATAATAAACTATATTTATTAAGTAAATAGTAAGTTACAATCTAATATTAAACAATAAACCATTTTTTACATCAATATTCCAATGAAAATATGGGTTGAAACTGAAGTGTATTTGTAACAAGTGTACTAATGAATAGTATCTAAGCAATTTCTTATTTTAACTTTAACTTAAACTTTCTTAACAAGAAACGACGCACATTCACAGCGTCTTATCGAACTTTTATGGCTTTGTTTACATTACATCATCCAGGTAAGAACCATTGATTCTTCTCCTAAAGTTAGAGTGATGATGTTAATATGATAAAAATTATAGATGTAAATGAGTATAATTATTATAAAAAAATAATTCATACCTATAAAAAAGCAAAAAAACTTCATATCCCCAATAGTAGCACAGCCGATAACAACCCGACGTACCGCGAAAGACGAGGTCCTGATTTCACCTACAGCATGTTGGTGGATAAAAATGGGACGTTAATTATTGTATGATTTTTTATCATATTTAAATTTATTTTTAACGATAGTTCTTGAATTTATTAAACTTTACATTTCAAAAGAATAGCTTAATAAAAAAAGTAATATTTAATACTCTTGATTTATAGTTAACATTTAAAAGATAATATTAAGATAGAATATACTGTAGTAGCATTATATGTGATACAGTTTATAGTGTTTGATTTAAAAATTATTTCTACTAACTAATGTAAAATTGATAGGCCTGTTAAAAGACATCGTTTTACATCACGTGATAACATTGATTAGTGAGTACATTTATTTGCCATCAATTAACGTTACCATTATAGCCTTTTGGTTTGAATAAACTTATATTTTCCTTATTTATTCATTTGTATATAGTACCCAGAATAAAAAGAAGCTTTGTAGGGTTAAAACTATTGTTTCTATGCAAAATTGCTAAATCTGAAACATATGTGCAACTATTAAAAAACTACAGCTTCTAATAGTTTCATGAGAAGGACGTATTTTTAACTTAACCTGTAAAGATACTTATCTTTTCTGTTATGACATGATACTAGATTTAATGTTGCTAATAAAAAGCTTTTGTGGTTACAAACGTACTTCAATTGTTTTGTTATAAACCGAGTGCACTGTTAGCGTAGAAACATCAACCAAAAACAGCCAAAATTTAGGCGCTCACTAATTGGGAATAAACGATTGCAAACGACTTATCTATTTTTTCATTAAGTGGAACCAATCAATCACTGCTTGTGTTGCAGTATTGGTTAAAAATTGTAAGATTAATGACAACATTATTTTCAAAAATGATTAATTCACCAATATTTAATGTAAAAATATATAGTTAGGAGCATTATTCTCGCTATACTACCTGATGTAATGTTTACTATATGATAAAAATATTTTATGAAAAATATTGAATCCTACCTGCAATAATAGTTTAGCTAAAAAAAAGGTATTTAACTATATTTCAGATTTTAAAGATATAAAAGTTGCAAATGGATTCATCGCTCATATTACGATTATACACGAACGTGTATCTTGTTTTAAAATGTTGTTTATAGAAAAAAAGTAAAATTATGGTTTTTTTACGAAAAAGCGTATTTTTATGTAACAAGTTTTTTTATTGATCAAAATCAAAGTGTGAAGGAGAGTCTTGAGTGCAGTAGTTCTCACTAGAGTGCAAGACAATTAATGAGAATATAGTGATTATTTAATAACCTGGTAGCATGTAAAGATAAAAATAGTATTTGTTTTTTCTTTCTGTTAATAAAAAAATAATTAAGGTTCCATACAGTGTCTGGACGTTGCAGAATAATATCATTTTCTATGATAGGTTGATACCTAATAAAATTTTTTTTAATACAAGAACACTTTATATTTTTAAGATATACTGATATTTTTCACACTCCGAAAAAGTAATAGCATCATCTTGAGTGTGCCAGAATTCTTCGTGAAGTTCTTTGCTAAGTTCTGGACCCATCGCAGGTTGAAGTAGTTTTTGTATTTCACTAATAATATCATCCATATCATCAATAAAAATAAAATCTGACGCAGGAGCATCCAAAAAAGAGTCATCTTCATAAAAATACTTTAAGACTATTCTCATATTACAAAGTGTTTTTTGATCACTCACAAGAATTTTTCTACCATTAGCTAGTTCGACATGGGTTCTATTAGGTTTTAACTTTGAAAGATCATCTCTATAGTGTGTTTCATAGAAAATTTCACTGGATAGAGGTGAAACACTTAGATCATTATGATGATTGGTACAGTTATTCGTAGTACCAAGAGCTGGGGATGGTTTAAGTAGGTCACGGCGACCATAAGAAATTTCTTCAAATTCAATTTCTTCATGTTTTTTTAACAGTCTTCTATCATTACGAATCATTTTGCATGAATATAACTCAGTCCTAAGTATTTTTATTTAATGTAATTTTGAGAGTATAATTTTAAAAGACAGATTTATTTTTGAATAGCAGAAAATAGTACCTAACTGCAATAGTTATATTTTCTCCTTCAAAACGCATTTTTTGACTTAACAACTCTAGATCTCTGTTCTCAATAAATTTCATATTGCCGACCCAAAAAGATATTCTCCAATTTTGACCGAAAACACTCAGTAAACAACGATGCGCAAAACTATCCAGCTGAAAGATAGTTGCTAATATTAGGGTCATTTAACTCTTCATTTTATTTCAAAATTATACTAAGTTAATAAAATATTCTAGTTAAAAATATAAAAGTAAATGTTTGGATATTTATGACAAGAGAAAAATACTAAGAATAAAGAATACATACGAAAAGGATTATCTGATGTTCACAAATGGGATAAACATTGTGAGAAATATGACATATTCACATTATTGTATAAATCTTGATGATATAGATCATTAAATTACTAATATTCTATTTTGCTAAAAAGGATGGTTAGGTGAATTGAATTTTCACGAACAAGTCCGAAAGTTTAATTAGCGGGCTGAGATTAAGGACATTTTATGCGTAGTTTGTTTCAAAATTTCTTATGGATATTAAATAGTTAAATGAGGAAGTAGCGATTATGATTTGTAATATAATGGAAATGTTTTTAGTAAATATTTTAATTAGTTTAATCTAATTGGTATTTATGTTAGTAACTTACATTCGCAGCTAGTACTGTGCTTTGCGCAAGTTTACACGGTTTAAATCCATTTTAATTATTTTACGTCGAGGTACTGATTAAAAAATTTGCTTTCATAGCATTTTTAGTATCACTGCATATAATGGTTATAAATCTAGTTAGCAATGCAACAGATTGGGATTGAGTTGTGTGTAATAGTGTGCCTTAATATAATTTAAAAACTTTTTTTAATGAATTTAATTAAATGTGAACATATGTGAATATTTAGTGAAAAAAATATAAAATAGAGTATTCACTAAGAATAATACACAAACCGATCAATGCGATTATGTGTCTAACTATAATTGAATCGAAATTTATATTCATTCTATAAAGAAATATATCCTTCAAAATTAAGCTAAAAAAAGTTGGAAATGGGTGATATTGCTGACTAATGATCTAAAGCTTATCTATAATGTAAGTATTTTAACAAGCTTTGATACGACGCATGCCTGGTGTATAACTCAAAGAGTAGGTAGTGTATTAGGTGGTGATGTTCAAGAAAGCTAAGGAGTGGTTTGAGGGAGTCTACTATAGGAAACCTATATTACCATCATATGAAACATTTATGTAATATAAATAATTTAAAATGGAATTAGCCAAAATAAAATAAAATCAATTTAGTAATATACATGAATATATGTCATTGAATGTATTAGTTAATGTCCATAACAAACTAAAATTGGTTGAAATGTATAGATTATTGGCTGAAACAGTGATATGGGGAGACAGAAATGATCCAATGATACTAGAGTAAGTTGTAATATGTTTTAAAAAATTATTATTTCAACACTTATACTACCATTTATATAGCTATTTTATAAACAATAATACATTGATATACTTTGTTCTTCACATGTGTCAAAGTGATATGAGTATGGTGGTTACCTATCAAATTTTACAAGCTCTAAATATAATATTTGAAAATATTCGAGATATATCTTTCATAAGTATATAAATTAAAAATTATATGTATCATTAAGAGAAAACTTGATTGTTAAATTATTTCTATAGATAATATGCTCTCAAGTAACTGTATTAATATTATATTGGTGATGACAAGAAATGAGACAAATGAAGAAGTAGATATCATGTTATTTTTGTTCCATTTATAAATATAGTTTTTAGGTTATGGCTCTATATGTGTCATTGCTTAAGACAATTTCATTTAAAGTGGATACTTCAAATTTGTGCTTTTTATTTGATTCTGTGTGACTATTATAATAATAATAATAATAGTGATATGAAAAAGGGTTATAAATGTGTATGTATCATTGTTTTATGTTTGAAATTTGTAATTATTTTAAAAAAATTAGTTTACTCTACCGATTAAGAATGTAATAGAGTTAGTAGTTGGTATTTAAAATAACAACCATCATATAACCCTATACTACATATCACTAATATACTTAATTTTGTTATGATTATTATTGTATAATAGTTATAAATTTATAGTTTAACAATGACATACCTCTACTATCAAAAGCAGTCATGCTATACAGCCATCATGAAAGTATGGTAAGAATAGCTGTTAGAACCATCACATTCAATATACTTAAATGTCACTCACAGCCAAATCTTAATGTTTTTCTCAATAAAAAATTAGCTTTTCCATTATTTTTATATTTGATTGAATGTGTAGCCAAATGTTTACATGTTATACATGAGAAAGTTGTAACAATAGATAACTATACTGTTGCTATGTATGCACCTAACATCTCTGTAAAGAATAATAATACATCTCATATTAATGAATGTAACAATAAATCTACATTAATAAGAAAAGATTCAATATCTTTAAGTGATCGAATTCATTACAAGCAGCAGATCACTGCTATATCTAATCAAATAGAACATCAATGGTATCATATAGGTGAACACATTGAATATATATCAGATCTTTTATCTGTTTTACCGGATAATTTATCCATTGTTTTAAAAAATATGTTTATCAACAAATTAATACTTGGTATATGTATTAAAAATATCAAGTCACATATGGTATACAATTTTTTTATTGCATACATTTGTGAGATGATTACGGATCTTCAATTAAAAGGTCAAATTATTAAATTACTTCTTGTTGATCACTTTGATTTTTCTGTATTTTTATTAAAAAAAATTGATTCATTTAAATCGTTAATAATGTTATTTATTGCAGAAAATTTTTGATATCAATTTACCTGAAAATGAAAATCAATTTTATTTTCCATCTACTACTTCAATTAATAGCAGTGATCAACAATCAAGTAACAAACAACATTCTTTTTTAGCAGAAATTATTGAAGATCATTCAATTTGGAATCAACAAATTGTAGTTTCATTTTCAAATTTTAAACAAGGAAACGTTCGCTTAAAGGGTATTGTTTCAATTTTTTTTCCTTAAAAACAACATTTAAATATTTAATTTTCTTTTAAGATTTTATTGAAGAAATAAATTACAACTATAAAAATTATAAATCTCAAACTACCTGCCAATCTACAAGTATATTAATATTATCCACTTGAACTATAGTATGTCTAATTTTTTACATTAGATTATGAGCCATCTTTAAATTTATATTACCATCTATTTGATGATATTAATGATAATCAATCTTTGGAATATGTTAAGAATGATTTTTTATCATTTCTAACAAATTTTGATGTCATATCTGATAATAATGGTAAGATTGTCATTTTTAATAATTTCAAACAATTATACATTAAAAAAGGGATCAATTTCAAATTAACTAATCATCGTATTCTATTGATGAAATATATTGTCTTAATGAGGCTTTGTCATGGTAACTATTGTATTAAAATTAAATAATGATTTCGTTTAGAGTTGTTAATTAGTCGTGAAGTGTATAATCTTACTATTGAGGTTTTTAAAAAATTAAATTATTTTACAATAATGTTCATATAATATTAGGTTGAGCAAACATTTCAATTAAATTTAATAAAATCTTGTGCTAAATTCCTTACACACTTTATAAATGATGGTAATTTTATGAAATAATATATTATGATGAAATAAATCGATATAGATATTAGACCATTATGGCTTGTTATTGATCTTATTATATTTCTACTTGATAAAAATGGAAAATGTCTTATAAAACAGCAGTTTTGTGTAAATGAAATTTCTTCTTTGATAAAAGTAAAAAAATAAGACGACTATAAATTATTTAATGATGATAATAGGATCTTATTAAGCAAACACACATGGCACTTAAATCACTATTAAAAGTATGCATTTAATAACATTACATTACCATAACAACTTAATTATTGTATTAAATAATAATATCCGAAGAAATTGCGCTGAAATAATTTTTGATTTGAATTGATAGACATATGATTAAAAAAAATAGTTACATTTTGATTATACAAATTATATAGGTATATTCCAGTTTTTTCGATGCATTTATTGTGTCATTACACATCTACAATGTATTAAAATATTTGTTATACTAATTTGATTATTTTATTTTTAAGAAAAACTTATACCACAGTATTGTACTAGAGAAAATTTTAATCAAACAATTTGCAAATATACTAATGATCCCTATCTCAACTCATGGTATTGATAGAAGAATATTTTCTATGTTTTTGTCTAATGATATGCGTGATCAACAATTCTATCGTACTATTCTAGTAAATGAATATGTTTTTGTAATTATTGTAACTTTTTTTTTGATAAAGCTCACAAAAATGTATCTACTATTGGAAAATATAGCAGAAAATTATAAAATAAAAGATATTAATGAACAGCTATGTTCTATTATTAATTTTAGTGTATCCCTTCCTGAAGTCAATTCATCAATAGATCTAAGTATGTCTTATTTGAATCATTATACTACTGGATTAATAAGCTACTTATATATTAGCAAATAAAGAAATAACCTATTGTCGAATTATTCAAAATAATATGTACTATTTTTGTGAAACATTGTTAATGTTATTGCTTTTTTAGTGAAAAAAGACAATTTTTAGTAGTTTTTCCTGAATATATACTTATTGTTGATTCAGATACAGGAGTACCTGATGTTAATGTAGGATGGGGTATTATTAAACAAGCAATTTCACTCTATGTAATAATAATTATAAGTGAACTATCATATTAGTTAGATTAATATTGAGTATGCACTACTTTTCTAGGATACATATGTGGATTCTGTTTCAAGTGACAACTATTCATTCTCCTTACAAGTTACAAATAAAAAATTAAACACTAAAGATTTTGTTACACTCTACTTTGATGATTATATTCGCTGTATGTTATGTAAACAAAGGATTGAAAGAATGATCAGCTCATTAAATGAATCTTTAAAGGAATCAATATCAATGTTGTTTAATGATTGATAGTTTAATAATTGCTGGAAAAATAGTTTTTAGTGTATTTGATGGTCCTTTTTTGTCATATTTTGTTAATTATTACTGTGTTTTGAAAAAAATGTTTTTCTTATTTATCTTTGGCACATTAACTATATAGGAAATTTATTTGATTCTGTGGTAATTGTCGTCTATTCTTACTAGTATATTTTTCACTTTAAAATTACAATTCTTTAAGAAAGAATACTAGTCTAGTGTCATAATTGGATGTATCAGTGATAATAACTGTATTGTATCCTTAATTTTACTAAATTGAATAAATTTTAGATGTAACTATTATACGTATTCTTAAAAACTAGTTACTATTTAAAAAAGTCACATCGATCAATGGTTGGATGGGTTGTGCAATTGTTATCAAGCGTTGTTTTCATTTTCATATTATTAATTTATTATAATAATTACAAAAAAAATTTATATCCTATTTATTATAAAATCGTTTCAAGCTAAAAATATTCTTCTTCACAATTTACTTGATGATTCTGCTTCGCTAATGTTCGGTTTTCCGATTGTTTAAAAAGTATTGAGTTTTGGTATTTAAAATCTATCATTTTACATTTAATGTATAAAAAATTAAAAAGAATAAAAATTTATTTATCGTAACTAATTACAGTAAAAAATAATTCTACATCACACATTCTACCATTATTAAGGTTGACATGCGCAGTAATTATTGAAGAATGAAACTAAGGATAATTTTTTTCAAACTGTTTCAATTAATTTTCTAAAATATTTTGCATTTAATCATTAAAAAAATGGTTTAAAAATATGACTTTGTAGAGTAGATGTATTATCAAACAAGCTTGTGTAATAAATATTACGACTTTTACTTTAAATATATTTAAATATCATAAGAGAGCGTGTATGGAATGTTTGAATTGTTAATAAGTAACTAAAGGGCTAGAATATCAAATTATATATTGTGATAAAAATGAATCAAAAAATAAATTTATGTATAATAGATATAGCTAGTAAAAATTTGTAACAACACCTATAAAGCTACTAAACATGTAGCATGCCTTTGATTCTAGAAAAAAACCTTTAGCTTTCTATATGTGTAAATTAAAATAATATATGAAATTAATGTGGATAAAAAAAAATAAACTGTTATACTGTGTAATAAAAATCAATTAGATTGTTAATAACTGTCTCAACGTTTTTTTTAATAAAAATAGTTTTTTAAACATATAAAAATAAAGACAACAAAGAAAAGAAACAATTATTTGTAACTAGCCGGTGGAGCTAGATCTCTTAAGATATCATTTAATGCAGATCCATTTCCTTGATAATAAGCCACAATACATTTGGTAAATATATTTAGTTGATGTTTCATAACACTAACTTTATTTGCTTCTAAAAATCTAAGTTTAACACCAAGTTGGTCCTTAGTATGCTCGTATTTTTCCTGTTGTTGACGTAAATTTTCTTCAAGTTGAATAAATTGAGGAGATCCCGGTACAATTTTAGGGCGCATTTTTTCATAATCTGTGATTGATGAATCATACGTAAGGCGAGCCAATTTTAAAGATTTAGCAGTTGATATTGAATCTTGCATAGTTTGATAGCATAATGTTTGAATTTCATCAACAACATGGTTGACAATTTTACATGTGATATCGCTATTTCCACCAGCATTACTTAAAGCAGATTTACATGCTACCAGAGATGATTTCCTATAGCCAATAACACAAAAACAACATTAAGATTTAAAATGTAAGCTTTTAATTTACATTTCAATATCTTCAGCTCCTTCAGCTTCAATAATGTTGTTGAGTGCAGCTGCAGCAGAATGTTGACTACTGCACAATGATACAAATATATTGTATAATTCAGTGAATTGTTTCAATAGATTTTTATGACGGTCATATGAAGAATATAAAAAGTTAACTTGAGCTTCCAAATCAGGATCATTTGTTATAGGGTTACGATGACCAAATTTTTCACCTAAAAACTGTTTGGTCATTAATGCTGCAGACACTGTCCATTTCTTAAATGAATCCATTTTTTTAGTGATATCTTCCACTGAAATATTCGTAACATTTGATGATTTATTTTCAGGCTTTTCAAAACCTATTCCACTACCTAAAAATTAACTGTAATCCATATTATTTCTAGTTGTAAACATACCTATCATATCAACTACTAAATATAATATTCGGTATAACTCGGAAAATGTTGTTCGTCTATGTGATAATTGCCGTTTTGTGTGGAAATGATCTTTAATTGTTTTAAATCAAATGTGTCAGTTTTGAATATTTATATTTTAGAAAAAAATTGATTTTTAGTAAAGTTTTATCAATATTTGGAATGTAGTGAACAGTAATTCATGCATGGATTAAAAATTATTATTATTTCATTTTACTAATTTTGTTATTTATTTAATTATAATTTTATTAAAATATCAAATTTTAGTTTTTATGTATAGCATTTTTAAATTAATATATGTGATCTGATTTAAAGTTATACTTTTTTGAAAAGAATTACTAAACACCAGACATCATTAATAATAAGTCTTATTAATATTAAATCGGATTTTTAGCTACTTTAGATGATGTATGTCACAATTTATTATAAATAACGAGATTTTTAAATTTTATCAAGATTATGATTATATATATATAACATATTACTTTGAAAAATTGCAAATTTACATTTTTCATGTTCACAATGTCGTATTTATACTCTTTTTTCTATATGCTATTGTAATTCATAATTAAAAATAGGTGTCATAATTTTTAAATGAAAAATTATAGAAATTAAAGATTTTAAGTAGATTTTTTTCACGTTGAAAAAGGTGTTGTTTTTTCATAGTGTATGAAAAGAATCCCTTGTAGTTCAGTACTTATTATTTACATATAGAACGGAATTCTAAAAAATTGTAACATTATTACTTTATTATGATAAAAAATGTGGAAAACTACTTATATGCCTATGTATTTTATTCGAATGTAAAGGTATGATTTAGTAAATCTAAAGATGATAGTATTTGCTACTGTATTCTTACAACCATTTCCTAATGATATGAACTGACTGTAAGCTAAAAAAATTTAAATCTAATTTATCATTTTTACTTATATACATATATATGATTAAAAATCTTTTTTAAAACATGTGATTTAATTATCTATTCTTTCTTTAACTAGTGCTTCAAAGCAATCCTCACTTGTGATATAAGGTCTACAATACATCAGATTTTATTTAAATAAATAATAAAAATAGTAAAATTCCTAATTTTTTATTATTAATTGGAAGAAATGTGCTATAATAACACATGTATCTAATAGTAATGACAGTATTGATTTCATAATTGATATTTGTTGAGTATTTATAGCGTTATTTTTTAGAAAAGAAACAAAAAAACTTTTAGAAATGACCATTGGAAATAAAATGCATTAGAAATAATTGTAATGCCTTTAAATTAACTATTTTAAATGGATTTAAACAACTACTAAATAAATTATCTAATATTTTATTTGAACAACTAATTTATTCCATTTTAAAGAATTAAATTGAAAATAAGTTTATTTTAATGTTTAGATAATATAATATTTGCACTAAATATTGGCTTTAGAAAGAAAAATAACGATTAAACTCTATAGGGAAATTAATAACTTTACGATTTAAACGTAAAGTGATGTGGAGCAGCAAAAGATGATTTCATTCTATACATGTAATGAAAACCTAACTATACATTCGCAATTAAGATACTAAAGAATATGATTCATGCATTTAACACATATATTAGTGATAAAAGAAAAAAATATACTAAATAAATCAATATTAAACAAACAAAATAGATTACATTAAATTAATGTTACAAATATTGTATGTTTATCACGTAGATGTACGTAAGAAAACAATCTTAAAAATTAATGAATCCTTTCTATTTATATAAATTATATATGGATAATAATCTACATAATTTATGGTTAACGTCATTAAAGAAACAACCTTTTTAATATAACGTGTTAGAATCAATCTATAACTGGTTGATATGTCCAAAATGAATCAGACAAATAGTGAAAATTTTCAATAGCTATTCCTTTATTTTCTTTTATACTAAATGAATTTAAAATTTATAATTTTATTTAAAAACATACATGCTATCACAATCCATTTTCATTACACCTACGCACAATGGATATTCTTTACCTTCAGCGCATATGCCTACTACACTATTTATTGGACAATCTTTATTAAGCTTGCCACCTTTAGATGTTAAACCAGGACACATAATATTTGCACCAGATAATATAAATTTTATAGCACCAGCATCAACAGTTTGATACTTTAATATACCAGGATCTATGCATATAAACATATGTCATACAAATCATACAAAAATTTATATTCAATCCCTATACACTTATGTACTAGTCTTAGATTTGGAATCCATGGTCCTTTTCCTTTTCTAAAAAAGAGATACTCTTTATCTAATCGTGAGATAATTTCAATGCCATCACAACTAAATTTTAATAAGCAAACAAATTAACACTTTTTATTAACCATTTTGTTAGTAAAAGAGGATCTTTTTTAGGTATTATCATATCTAAAAGATCAGTTTGACTAAAAAGTGGATAATTCTCTCCAATATTCTGTCGTATTCCTCGAGTTATGGAACTTTTCAATCTTTGCTCATTGACAACTATCTCTTTTATATTACCTCTATTATAGTATAATTATCTTTAGATATAATAAAAAAGTAGACCTTTTAAACATTATGTCATGAAGGCCCAGTAATGTAATGCGCACGCACACATGTGGATAACATTTGATGGAAATGACCCCTTTTTTTTGACATATGTATTATAAAGTTGTATAAATTTGCATGTGAATAATTATTTTTATTTTCAAAGTCAATACTAGCCAGTAGTACTGATAAACCTTTTTTTAATCATAATGACTGTTTTGGCTTAATTACTCGTGATTTCACCGGTAATTGTTTATTATAAAAATTAACATTTATCAAGTTTTATTTAAATATTTTACATAATTATACGTAAGTTTTATATTAAATTCAATGTAAAGATTATATCAAGTGTGTAAACATTAAATAAATATCATTTAATTATATTCTAGTGGCAAAAATATAGAATTAACTAGATTATATAACAAATGTTTATATTCCATCCTTAAGAGATCAAAATTACCTATCATTTATGTATGTATGTATATGTAATATGATAGAAATTGATAGGAAGAATACATAAAGTTATATAATGAGCTGTACATTAACAATAGATGATGCAAAAGAGAACATTATTTGGTAAGATACCCTGTAATCAAATAATAGATATAAAGAAATGTTTTAATATACTAAAAAATGATTAAATAGAATGAATTGTTTTTTTTTATTTAAAAGTGCTATATCATTAATATTTTTTTTCAGTAAAGTACCAAATTCCTCTAATTAAGTAGAATATGAAGCTAGACAAAAAATATCTTAGTCTTAAATGTGCTAATAATGAATTAAAATAACAAATATGTTTATTATTTACTTCTTGAAAAATTATTTTGACCTTAAACTAAAATTTTTTAAAAATATCACTTTTAAAATGTTGTTCTATTATATTAGATAGATGTCTTTTTAAATAAATAATATCTAATAGATAAGAATAACTAACAAATATATTTATAGATACTAAAATTATAATTTAAGGTATATTTGCTTGAAAAAATAAAAATTCTACTATAAAAATGAATAGATTTTGTATGTTTATACAGCTATTTATATATGAGATAGTTTGAAAATTCATTTTGATAATAAAAATGAGTAGTTTTAACTATTTTATTTATGGTAATCTAAAATGGAAGTGAGAATTAACATTAAATACATTAGTAAGAAATATATTTAAGGACAATAGATGTTTAAAAACAAGCAAAAATTGAAATAAAAACCATTTTATTATAAAATTAATATAGCTGACAGGTAAGAAGGCTAGAGATTTTTATTTAACTAATATAAAAAGCAGGGGTTAAAATAGTAATTAATAACAAAAATAATAATACAGTAAAAAATTAAACAACTTTGAATTGTATATTGAAATCAAATAGCAATAGTAAGAGATATTGCACTTTAAGGTTAATATCTAACCAATTTAAAAAGATAAATATTCCAATAAATGATAATAGAATAGTTTGAAATTAATTGTTTCAAGTTTTAGGTACAAAAAAATAGTCAAAAAATTTTACAGCATATTCATAGCCAACAAAGCATGCCTATAATTAATTATTTCATAAAATTATAGTGATTAAATAGATAGATACTGCATTAGCTGGAAACGATCTAATCATTACAGGTGTAAGACCTTGAAATAAAGAACGAATACCACCATTTTGAACCTTAAAAATTAGTAGTAATGCTTTAATTAACATAATAATCATTAATAAATTACAGTATGGATAAAAAGATGTTTTAAATTTTTATAGGTACCATAGGGTGCAGTTTGTTGTTTTGTTTTAAGTGAATCAGGAACAATTGATGAGAACCAATATATAGAACCAGCAACCCCTACCAAAATTTGATATAGGTTTTTATGAATAATAGCAATTATTTATACCTCCAGCTACAAGAATTTTTCCCATACTTTTATTTTCTCTTCTATATTATGATAATGTATAATTCTATTAAATAATAGAGAGCTACTTTTGTTCAGAACCAAGCCAATTCCTCATTATAGCTTCATATACACAAAAATAGGTGCCAGTTCCAGGTACATCTACATTAAAAAATTATTATTATGGTTATAAAAAAAAATATTTAATATAATTACCTCTTAAAATTGTTAATGTAGTACCTTTATATAAGCCCCTAAGACCTTCAGTTTGAATAATTTGCTTGCAACAATCGAATGGACCATTATAAACTTTTTTAACAAAGTTGCTCTGATTCTTAAACATTATAAAACTATTATAAATATATAAATATTATAAAAAAACTTGTAAACTGCATTTTATTCTATCAATTGGTACAATAACAGCCGTACAAAAAAATCCAGATATCATTCCTGCTATGTAGATCTGAGCTAAACTTTGTTTCAATATTTTAGTATGCAATTTTTAACTATAAAAAAACTACTTCAACTTTTGATTAGGAAATGAACGCTGTATATCTTTGCCAAAATTATAACTAGCAAAAGAGATGGCAATGAGTGGTGTCACTCCTATTAGTGGAGCTAACATACCTTTGTAAAAGCCTCGAAATCCCTATATAAGATAATTCATTCATCCATTAACTAGATTTTATATAAATAATATACCTCTTGATTAAAAGTTTTTAAAATTGCATCAGAAACACCGTTATAATGGTTAGAAGATTTGGTTTGGAGTTGTAGTCTTACCTATTAAATGTTAATAATGATGATAACAACCCAATGTTTACTAATACATATGGTACAACTAGAAATTGATGTATGTATAACAATGATTAAAACATACCTTTATAGTATCTAGAGGATGACCAACTAGAACAACACAAACACCTCCAATGGCTCCTGCAAAGAAACTTTTTAATGTAGAAGTATCGGACATGATGATTGCCCACCACTAGCTTAATTTGCACAAGAAGATAACGCAGTCTCCTTATAAGGCAATCTCCATAGTATCTTTATATTTTATATAGTTTTTTTACAATTTATAGATATTACACTAAAATAATTATAAAATTAAAAAAATTGCTTTTAATTAAATTAAAGCACGTGAAAATATATTCACTTTAATTTATTATATTAACAAAAAAAAATTGTTTAATTCTTAAAAATTGAACTAATTCTTAAATTATTTAATTTCAAAATGTAGTTAAAAATATATTTACAATTAAAAACTAATATAAATTTTTTCTTTGCGCATGCGCCAAACAACAAACACCCTGATTGAAACCGTTCCTAGAGCGATATCTGTAGTAGAGCTACTTGATAAATTGACGTGATAATGAATTTAAATTTAAAAATTTATCGAATAATTCAAAATACATGGTTTATTTATTAAAAAATATAACAATTTATTAAAAAAAATTTTAATTTATAGTAAAACTCCAACAATATCAGTTGTGTTTAAAAGATGTGCTATTGATAATCAATTCGATTCCAAATACAACTTTAAAAAAGAGCCAGAATATATCATACCAAAATTGAGTAATAGTAGATCTTACAATATTAATACAATGATGTTGGGTTGTGTAGATTCAATGAATGAAGTAAATGTAGAGAAAATTAAAGAAGCGATAAAAGAAAATGATGAATTTTTTGCTGTTGTATTTTTTGGTGATTTTTTTTTTAAATTTATTTTATGATAGATAAATAAAATATCACTTTTATCATAGATCAAAGACCTAAAAAACTGTTGAAAGATGATGTTTTTTATGTAGATCATATTGATACGGATCTTGGAAAAGAAATTATATTTGGAAAAGTACTTTTTATATAAAATTAACGACATAAAATATATAAAAGGTGTTAATGGCAGGCTCAGAGAATGTTACATTGCTTGGAAAACCATTGTTGTCGTATGAAATTTAACTTATCCTTTTTTTTTATTTTTGAATAAATTTTTAATATGTGTACATAGTATTGATTTGGTCCAAGTAAAAGCTACTGTAGTTGAACACTTTAAACGTAAAATGATTATATCTTATATTAACAAGGGTCCACATAGTAGTAAAAAAACTAAATGTAATTGCGATAATAATACGATAGTATAAAATCACATTTTTTTTAAAGGTACACTTCCAAAAATGACAGCACTTAGAGTAACTGAAATTAAAGTTAATCCAGCCTATCTATATTGGAATGGTAATAGTTGATATGTGCATAGATGAATGGTAGGGTGTACCATGACTTTTGTTACATTGGCATTTTATAGATGGATTCATTTTATTGTGTTAAAGTAATGTTTTATAACTACAATGCTATTTTTAATATCAAATTATCATTACTTTGTTCATACAATTGGTTTAAATATTAATAATACCATGTTTCTACTATTATTTATTTAAAATATTTAATATTTAATAAAATTTTAATGTTTCTATACATTTTTTGTTAGAATTCAGATTTTATTACATACAGTATCTAAGGAAATTTTTAATTAGCCTTTTCGACCTAAGCTGTTTATTTTATAAAAGGTCAAATAGTGACAAGGTTGCTGATATATCATTTAGCTGCTTCGTAATAGTATTTCATAAATTGGATACTATTAAAATAAGTAACCAAAACTTAAATATTTATGCAGTAAATTTGTTACAAACTTTAATATTTAATAAACTTTAGCGCTCTTAATACCATGTCTAACACCAAAACACTTTATTTACTATCATGGAAATGATGTTGTAAAGATTGTTTTCCATAATGGCGTATTTTAAAGGACTGAGAATGGAAATATGCTATCTAGTGTTGATTTTAGAAAACTGAAAAATTGCCTATTTAGAACACAGTAAATATTAGAAAAATAGTTTAGTTTAAACAGGAATATATTAGATTAAATGCACTATATTACTAATTTTAATTGTAACAATATCCAACTAGGTGGAAGTATATGAGAAAAAAAAATTAAATAATGAATAAAGTATTAACAAATTAATAGTTCATTAAAAGCAGATAGTATAAAAATAAAAATTTTACAAATGTAACTCAAATATGGTAGTAAAAACATATAAAAATGTTATTCATACTACATAAAATGTTTGTATTACTTGACATATCTTTTCGATGAAAAACGACCCATTTTGGCATTTCTAAGATAGAAATAAACATATAAAACACTATGAATTTGACATCATACTCCAATATTTGTTTTTGACAATCTGGAGTAGACAGTAAATTGTTAGATCGTAGTTGTTGCATTTTATTTTCTAACTTTTTTTCCAATTCTTCCTCTTTCTATAAGATGATATCATATTAAAAAATTATAAATTCATAAAAATATTTATTAAAATAAATATAAAATACTTGTAACTTTCTTACCGTACTTTTTCTCGTTGATTCACGCCATCTAAAATTAACCATTTAAAAAAATATAACAGTTTTAATTACTGTGCATTTGACATCATACGTTTCAGTTTTTCATCCTTTTCTCTCTCAGATATGTCATTAGGATCATGATTTCGAGAAGAATTGTTTCTTAACATGGCACAATATAAGTAGGTTAGAATTATAAAACAAAAAAATACCTTATAGATGGTGTTTCACTATTTACATTATAAGGATGGTTAGATCTATGAAAGCGTTCTGAACGATGTTTTTTATAGTCTCTATCCTCTAATCTTCTAGGGGTTTTAAATTTGTCACCAGTATTTGATCTAGCAGGAGTATCCCATGTTTTTTTATTTAATGGTGTTGCACTAGGAGTCATAGCTCCATAACGAGGTGTTTCACCACTTTTTCTTAGACTTGTATTGACCATCTGTTGTATACGCACACTATTGCTAATTAGTTCTTTAGTTGCAGCAAGTTCTCTTTTTTTTATCAAAAAGAGCGGATCTTCTTTTATTTTTCTTTCTAGATCAATAACACTAGACTCTTGGCCACGAAATCCAAATATTCTTTTCTTATCATATTCTTCCTAAAAAAAATATAATATATATCTATAAACACAAAATTATAAATCGTATTTATACCTGCTGTTGTTCTAAAAAAGCAGTTCCATCTAGATATTCATTTGTTACCTCTTTTCCAAGTAAAAATTCTTCATTATTTGCTCTATTTGCACTGTACATCCATTCTAAACGCTCTTCTTG
This sequence comes from Kudoa iwatai, assembly GCA_001407235.2. Classification (NCBI taxonomy): domain Eukaryota; kingdom Metazoa; phylum Cnidaria; class Myxozoa; order Multivalvulida; family Kudoidae; genus Kudoa; species Kudoa iwatai. The sequence goes on along the minus strand of JRUX01000339.1, from coordinate 23,233 downwards.
TTTTCTAAATAAAGCCGTTAGCACAAAAAATCAAGCGATTATTTTATTATCATTATTTAATCAACAAGTACCTCATAACACCAGAACTAGTAGCTTGATCAAGTAATAATTGTTTTGACCGTTCTTCTTCTATTTCTTTTTTTCTTTCTTCAATTTTTTTCATTTCTTTTTTGTGTCTTTGTTCTGCCTTCCATACCCTTTCCAAATTCTCCATTGTTAAGGGATGGAAGTGCTTTTTCATGTTCTATACAGTTATAAATAATTAAAATATAAAATTTTCATTTTTATTATGTCTTACCAAGTCTCCACCACCCATTTTCTTCTACTGCTACAAACTCCTCTACCACAAACCGAATTTAATAATGCGCAGGCGCACTTATAAACTTTTATTAATGATTGGAGCGATCATTTTATAAATGTTTAAAAAGTTACATGATTAAATATTTGGTATTAAGAAATTTTTAAATAAAAAAATTTTTAGTTTGAGTTATTTCAGAAATTTTTAAGTGAGTTAAAGTTGATCTATGACCATAAAGTCATTACGTTTTAGTGTTATTGGCTTTTAGGCCCAATTCTTTTTTCTTATTGACATTGAATTAGACGGAAGTGTTAAATTTAGCATACAATGTAAATTCATATCATCTTATAAAAAAGAAATATTGAAGTAAACATTATTGATTTGTTTAAATTTAATTACAGCAAACGGTATTCATCGTTGATTATCGTAGCCAATTTTAAAAAATACGTTTGGACTTGCGCAATATTTTTAATATTACATATCAAAAATTTGGAAAAAAAGTATTTTATATTTTTTGTTTAAGATAGTATAGTAAGTTAAAAAAGCTTATTACAATTTTTATGCGCTAACGTTTTAATATCTAGAGCATTAATAATGTTGTTAAATGTAAATGGCAAGTATAACGGATATAATTCCACCAAGAGAGATAAAGCTGGTTATAAAATTATCAATTATTGAATTATTTCCCTTTTTAGATAAAAATATGCTAAATATTTTTATTAAAGACTATAAAATTGGAATCAAATTAATGACTGCCACGATTTAAATCTATCATGCCGTCAATTAAAGCTACAACTTAATTTATTTTATTGAAACAAACCATGATTTATATTTAATTTTTAGCAGAAAACATGTCATAATTTAATTATATTGAATAAAAATAGGTAGAGCTTATAACGAGAACATGTTTTTTAATAAAGGCTAGAATGTTGTTTAACGAATATAATTTCATGGTAAATCTTTTTATTTTTTACTATAAACAATATTTCAGTGCCTAATACCAGCAATAAATTTATTCATGACATTTTTTAGTGCACTTTTCAGACTTTAACTTTTATTTCTGTAGTAGCTTATTAGCATCATAGCAACCAAAATAATCATATTAACATATTATTAACATTGTTTTTATGTTTTAAATACTTTAAATTCCAACTTATAGATGGAGTTAAAAAGAAAAAGTAATTAGATAGCATTATAAAACCCAACTACATACATATCACAGTACCAGCATAATCTTATATAATTAACGACATCGTGCGACGTTCTACGATACAAGCTATAGTAGAGTACTGGTTGTGGTTGGCTTATTGATTGAGAATCGGTGAATATTGTTAATTAATATAGTACAGTGTATTTAGAATCTTAAGAGAGTAATATATGTATGAAAACTGAAAGCATTGATTCCACTTTACAACTACATTATAATATTAATCACGATCAATAAATATATGAACTTTGTGATATGAAAAATTTTATATTGTACTAAAAACAGGATAGGATAAATATTAAATAGAGAAATTATAAAATGATATTTTTTATAAATAAGTCATTTGAATAGAAAGAAAATAATGACATGATTTGATTATTATTTGCACCGTAATATGGATGTGGATATTCACATGTAACAAAAATTTTATAGGATTATATCCATTGATTCGTCGTGGTTCATCAGTTAAAATATTTATAAAAAAGGTATCCTTTATATATAGCGATTTAAAACAAACTAATATGTTGATCATGCTAATTTTTATTACTACAAAATAATGTTAATTTATGAAATGGATAATGGTTATTCATAAAAAAAACTAAAAGTAGGTTTTATTGTATTTATAATTGAATTGTTAGTTAAAATAAATGGTAAGGACTTTCTTTAACGTCATTTAATTACAAAACTTTGTATTAAAGAATTAATAGTAGATTGTGTGAAATCTAATCTGATAAGTGTACTTTAAACATCCCATATATTATATAAGTACGGTAAGATAGCTACATGATAACAAACAATTTATATTTATTTTAATTTATAGATTTAAAAATTAAAAATGTTACGTAAGAAAACAATGATCAAAGGTATAAATGTTCCACAATCTTCTCAGGTCTTAGAGAACTTTTATTCATCTCTAAGAGATGTTATTCAAGTTATTCAAAGCAATATTAATCATGAAAAATTTAAAAGTGCAAAATTTAACTTAAAAATAAAAAAATTAAAGAAAAAAGGAATAAGTATTTTAGTTGAAACCTATATAATATCGGTAGCTGGTGTTATTATGCTAATTTTAAATTTGTATATAAAAGCTATGTTCATCTTTAATTATAGTTTTGTGTTTAAAATAAACATGAATTCAACCTTTTATTTTGTTAAATAGGAGTTGTTTTTTAAGTAAACCAACAAAAAAATCCTTATTTAATTTTGTTATAATATTTATTGATTGTTAATAATTGAAAATTTACACATTACAGCTACTATTTATAACTCATTAATAACATGGATTTATTTGGTTATAGAAGGAAAACGTTCACAAGAAAAATCTCCACTTTGTCTATCATGGTAATAGTATTAGTTTTAAGACAATTTCAATGTAAAATAATTAATAAAAAAATTGAATTCATTACGTATAACTTTTTCATTAAATAGAGTAATAAAGATAATTTTTTTAGCTTAATTATTGTTACAGTTAAATTCATTTAAATATGTTATTTTTATTTAATAGGAAAGGTAAAATTATTACTTCAAGAATGGAATTTTGTATTAATAAGAATGAACAAGAAAATAATGATGACAAGTGCCAAACTGATTCAAAAATCAATAATGATAACCAATTACAAGTAGAACAAGCCACAGTCGACCAGGCGCATGCGTGGAATCAAATTGTGTGTGCATCATATATGGAATTTGTTAAATTTATCATTCAATATTCAGAAAGTATTCTTGATATGGATAAATGATAGTATTAATAGTTATAAAAATTTTTTCACTAATAAATTCTATTATATTTAAAAATTGTTCAAATCCTAAATCACGCTTTTTTCTTTTAAATATATATCTAATTTATTTATTTCAAAATATGAACAAAATTTTTATTTATAAAATAAGAAAATGTTTTATATAATTTTTTGATAATAGTACTATTAAATTTACGTGTAATAATGCGTGTTTTCGTACCTTATTTCACTATTCCTATTTGCACAACCAACACAGCTTTGAATTTAGGCTACAACATGGATTAACCGACTGTTGACGATTTATTGTTGTTTGTGTGTTTGTTAGTCCACGATGTTTACATAAGAATTGTTTTTAATTTTATTCCCTGAAATTCTATGTTAATCGTATTAAATAATGGAAACGTACTTTAATGTTATTCCTACTAGAGGTTTTTACTCGATAAATATTGTAAAAATACAAATTATTCATACCACATTAAATATTTACACTTTTCTAATAGAAATGTCAATTATTAACTTATGTTTTGTCTTAGGTCCATATAAAATTAATAACTATATTTATTTGGAATTTATTCACATTAAACGTTGGAATAGTGACAATATTTAATATGATATAAATAATATTATTGAGCCTACAACGAGTACATGTACTAAATGATTCATAAAAAAAAATACAGTTAGTTGAAAGAAAAAGTAATATCTATACTTAACTAGTCTAAGAGTATACACCATGCAAAACAAGTAATTAATTGCGAATAATAATGTTCATTTTATTTTTGCATGTTGCTAATCAAAAGTAACACACACAGTAATTATAATGCCATACTAGGAAAAAAACATTAAATTAATTGATAATAGTAGGAAAAAAAGCACTTTCAAATAGTAAGTCAAATAATAATAATACGTAAAAGAAGTTTATAAATACAAAATTTATATATAAACAATTGCTAGAAATAAGAATGCAAAGATTTTGGTCATGTGTTCCGAGTAAAAGTTGTACAACTGGATTCATAACTGTTATCAACTCTGCTTGCTCGTCGAAATTTATAGCAACAACTAAAATTTAAAATAGAGCTATGATATTAATTACAAAAAAAACATATTCATTAAATTACTTCCATATACTAATTTTGAGATCATCCAAGCGTCCAAAAGAGCTATTATTGGAACCAGGTTCTGAATTTAAATGAGAAGCTTTACTAAAAGTTGCTCGTTGATGTATTTTTTTTGAGCCACCCTTTTCCATATTGAAATGAGATGGAGTTGGTTTACGTGAATGTGACTTAAAGGATTCTACTCTATTTTGTTGATTGTGCTTCATGTCATTAAGTATAGTACTAGTAATTTTTTTATCAGGTGTATAGGAATTGAAAGATTCCTATATAATTATTGAGTAGACATAAACTAAATATAATAGAAAAAAATACTTTTTTGCTATATTTTACATTATCTATTTCATTATGAAAGTTATTGACATCAACTACATTTTGATTTAAATGACCATGATTAGTAAGAGGGAAATCTGGATAGTAGTTTGTTGTTTTTACACTTTGAAAACCTTCAGATCCATCCTACACATATAAATTAGATGTAAGAACATGCAAAACCTCAATTTTTATTATGGTCGTATAAAAAATTTTATTATCTCATTTATCTATATGATAATACATAAGTAGAATTAGTTGGTCCTGTATGAATGGTTTGTCTTAGCGATCTTTTAGGAGTATGTGAATTTGAATTATTCTAAATTTATAATCAAAATAATAAAGCCTTTCATATATATTTGATAAAAAAAAATACACATACAAAGTACATTGACCGATTTTCTACCCATTCAAACTTATTATCAACTATAAACCCATGCTTTTTGCATGAATTATAAAATATATTATAAAGATATGTGTAATCAGGGTTCTCATAAAAATCTAGTTGTTTCACATAGGTCATGTATTCAACCCATTCATCTATATATTATTAATAACACATAAAATGTAATTATATTTGAATACCAGCCAAATTATAACATAATGCAGATACAGGTGTTATTTTTTTAACTTCTCCAATTTTAATATAACGCTCAAAAATGGAATCAGCCTTTAATCCTTGCCATGGTAACGCCCCTCTTAAGAAATAAATTAACATGTGTCCTAACGATTCTAAATCATCTCTTCTACTTTGTTCTATATGATTACATTAGATAAATTGTTATACAATATAGTATCTAATTATATCATAATTTAAAAAAATATAAAGATAAATACCATATCCAAGGTGCGTATTTAAGCTCATATATCTAGCAGTACCACTCAAACTTTTATCAGAACAAAAAGGAATATGTTGTTTTGTTTCAAAATTGTAGTAGTATTTTGCCAAACCAAAATCAATAATATATATTAATCCTTCATTATCTTTTCTATTGCCAACAACAAAATTTTCAGGTTTTACATCACGAAAAATAATTCCTTTTGAATGAACATATTCAAATCGCTTGATCTATAGTAATATTTGACATATATTCTAATATAGAACACACAATCGTATACTAGTTGCATAGCAATCATAAGGATAGTTTTGTAGGAAAACTTTCTATTAGATTTCATAAAAAGTTCTTCCAAATTTGGTCCCAATAATTCAAGTACAAGCGCATTACACACAGAAAATGGGCCATAATAATATACTTTTGGTATTCCTTCTGTTATTATTATAAAAATATATTGTCTATTTTACTATATAAATTGTACCTGCTACGCCTAAACTAGTATAGTATCTATATTCATTATATAATTGAGGTGAACGAGCTTTTTTCGATTCCTAAATAACAATTTAAGGTTAATATATATATATAAATGTTTTGAGCAAATATTACTAGCTTTATAGCAACAAAATTTCCAGTAACAATATCTTTTCCTAAGCATGTTTAATATGAAAATGAAGATAATAATAATAATACAAAGAGAAAATCAATTCTACCATATCTAACTTCACCAAAATTTCCAAATCCTAACTTTCTACCAACACGATAGGTTTGAGCAATTATCAATGGTTTATATAAACTTCCACCTGATACTGATGTAGCTGATGTAAGAGTTGATCTAGACACAAGGCTTCCACTAACCAATGTACGGCGACTTGTAGAGCCATTATCCATAGTTATCTTTATTTAAAACTTATATAACAACAACTAGATTAATTCTAGTGACAAAAATGATTGGTGGAATAAACAATTTGACAACAGTTTTCCACAACAATGGTACAATTGATATCGTTTTAAATCGCCTAACATCGTAGTGACAATTAACATTTTTATTGTTGTCATTATAGAACATTTTATAATTTAAACGGTAATTTTTTTATTTTCTTAAATAATAATACAGTAAAATTTTCCAATTATTATTAAAACATATTATTAGTTATTTATACAATTTAACAATTGTGAATAGATGCTTATATCATGTATGTTTATCTGAGGCATTTTTTTCAAAATAGATTATTATTTTTTAAATTTGAAAAATAGTGTTATTTTGATAACATATATATTTTTGAACTATTAACACACTAATCACTGGATTATTTTACCAGTAATACCCACAATTATGGGATACCTGAGAATATTTACATCTTATCCTTTCAAGGTTTTTTAATAAAATTGTTCTTTTAAAAGAATTATTGAATTTTATATTAAATACATAAAAATTAATTATTTTAATAGGATCTGACATTTTTATTTGTATTGAAAATACCATTAAAGTGCCAATCTTATTCGCTATATTAATTAGGACTTTTTGTTTAAGGTGGGGTGGTGATTACATCTTTTACCATTAATCTACTCAGTGCAACACTTTTGATACCAAATATGGAAAAATTATTGAAATTTATCAATTATTGACTAATGACATTATAATGGTGAAATATTTTATGAATTTGATCAATTATTTACAATGAATTAACAAAAGCTACTAAATCTACATATTATCTTGTTCTATAAAATTATTAATAGAATATTTCTTAAATAATGTTGGGCAAAAAAAGTAAACAAATCATTTAAAATAGTTTTTCTCATATTTGACAAATAAAGAACTGATGACTGAATTTTTTTTTCCGATGATAGTTCACCACCTACCCAAGTCACCAGAAATTATAAATAAAATTGTGATGTGCAATAATACAAATCTACTATGTAATTTAGTATAACCTGAAGAACGGAAAATAGATTTTTTATTTTACTTATTTTTTTATTTTTAAATTGATAATCAACTTGGATAACGATAAACCTTACTATCTCAAGATACAATAATGTTTATTATATTTTGATGTATCCTGGAATAATATTTGATCCAATAACGATAGTTTAATAGATTTCACACTATAAATCACATAAGTTTTGGTGTTTGCATTAAAAAATGCACGGTAAGATGATTTTTATCAGTAATAAAAGCCTCTCATAACAACACATTAACAACTGAAAATAAATTGACACCTGATCAACTTAAATACATGAGATTCAATTGAGTACTCATGATTTTTCAAGTATACCCATGCACTAAGTTACTTAATGAGATACAACTTCTATAAGAAGAATATACAGTTAAAAAGATAATATATTCATTAAATTCATTATTGGCGCTAAAATAAGCGCCAATAACTATTATTAGCCTGTATAAACTATTTTTGATATTTACATACGGTTATCTATTCTATATACCAGTAGCAATAACTATTTATGAAAGTGAAAAAAAATTGACGCGTTTTTATGTAGTTATATATGAATTTTATCTCAAGCTCTATTGTAACCTTTCATTGCCACATACTTTATAAAAGTAATATCCTATTGGGTTAGTATACTCTTAATATTGTTATATCCAAATAATAATTAGATTAAAGATATTTAATAGTAAATAAAATTAGTTCACTCTTATATAGTCTGTTAATCAATGTGCGTTTAGCTCTGCTTCATTGCGCTTGCGTATAAAATTACACCATGTCGGAGAGGAAAGTCCTAAATGTATTAATTCAATTTTATTGATCTATTATAAAATGTATATGTTGATAAAAAATCATAGAAATATTATCCACCAGATTTTGATCCAAGAAAGCTTCCAAAATTAAAGCTTTCACGAGATAGACAATTTGTCATTCGTATAATGGCTCCAATGAGCATCAAGTATCTTATTTATATATGTATAGATTATAGAATATAATTTTAGATGTAATAATTGTGGTGAATATATTTACAAAGGAAAAAAATTTAATGCTAGACAAGTATTTTATTACTAATTCTATTTAGAGTGAGTAATTTCCATATTAACTGATTGTAGGAAACGGTGAAAAATGAAACATATTTAGGTCTACGCATATATCGATTTTACATTAAATGCCCTCGTTGTATGTCTGAAATTACATTCAAGGTATTATCAGCATCAATTTGTTGATTGTTTATTCGATAAACTTAGACCGATCCTAAAAATGCTGATTACACTATGGAACATGGAGGAAAACGTTGTTTTGATGCAGCTAAGCTAGCAGCACGTGCCAAAGAAAAAGAATTAGAAGAATTAGAAGAGCAAGAACAATCTAATCCAATGTTAGCATTAGAAAAAAGAACTTATGAATCTAAAATAGAAATGGAATCACTAGAAAAATTAGAAGAATTAAAAGAACTTAGCAAAAAACATGCGAATGGTATATGTTGTTTTTGTATTTATTAAAAAATTATAATATGTTATCTCTTATAAGTTAATTATGAACAACTTCTTGATATCCACACCAATAAAATAGATGAAGATAAACTAGATCTTTTATTAGAAGAAAAACGCGATGAACAACTTACAAAGTATAGCTGATTTAAATAAAGTTAAAACTGTTACTAACTAATTATCATGTTATGCATTATTATAGGGAAATTTTTAAAAATAAGGTAGTTAAAAGTGAAGATATTGGTGAAAAATTTAATTTTTCAAATCTTTTTAAACCGAAATTAGATAACAACAAAGCAAATGTAACTATATTTTAGTGAATCACTTGTGTATTAACTCATTTTATAGGCTGAGAAAGTAACTCTTTCTAGCAAAGTACCACAAGTTATTATAAGAAAAAGACAAATTGATTCTAATTTATTATTCAGTGAAAAAAATCAAGTAAATGATCATAGTAATCCAAATAACGATACTAAACTGACATCTCCAAAAAAACCCGTTGGATTAGTTCACTATGGAAGTAGTGAAAATGATTCTGACACATAGTTATTGAAAATAAATTTTTGTATGTATATGTTCTTTGTATCTTTTATAATTAGTTATTAGATTTTTATATTTTATGAAATGATGGATTATTCTCCTTTGTAATTGATAAATAAATACATTGTGAGTATATTTTGTAGGTAATCATGTTATTCATTGATCTAACAGTATAACACAGAAATTTATCATACAATAATCACATACTTTTAAACCAGTTGTTTTAAATTACTTTCATACTTTTTATTTGATGTATACATGCTTTAGTTAACTAAATCTGATTGAAATAGAGCAACATTCGTGACTCTTAAACCTAGGGTTCCTTATTTTTTATTATTCTACTCCAAAAACTTTGTTATAATTTAATCTATTCATTTTTGTACAGTTTTTGGAACTTTTGCTAAAAATCTAGCATCATTCATCGCTACTGTTAGAACCTAAATATAGCCGCACTGTTTATTTTGCAATTGTGCACGGTAGATTAACACTGGAATATTGTCGGCTACCCAGAATTCAAGCTTTGATTAATGTAAACGGTAAGGAAACTATATATGTTAGAAAATCGAACAGAGGTTGTTTTACTTAACATTTTTTTCTAACAAAGTGATTAGTGATTGGGTATGAATATTGTAATAGCGTAAGTTCTAACAGCCTTATAGTTTTAATGATAATGATCGAAATTGATCTGTTTTGTTTTGAGTAAAAAAAGTTGAATAAAGTTTTATAATAAACATTTAAAGTCTAAAAAGTAATCATAGAAAAAGTATTTAACTAAGAATGATTGTTTTTTATAGCATTATTCATGTATAAATAAAAAATTGGTAGATAACAGATTTACCCAAAGTAGTAAAATATTGCTTAGTTAGAAATTATTACCACAATATACAATTAAATTATAAAGACTTTTGTGGTGGTATGAGTCCTAGCCAAGAGTATCTCTTTGGGATAGGGTTTAGATCAATCATTGGAATGATTTGATGAACTTGTAGCTCCACTCGATTGTGATCTATTGTTTGATGAATACAAAGAATAATGAATATTTGTTGTATAAACAGCATGAGCATTGCTTGATAGAGCCTTTGAACGATCAATGGTACACGAATCTACCGGACTACCATTATGTTGAATGTTAAATTTTTGTATGTAATGGTGATTTAGTGCACACTCTAATGCAAAATCAGGTTTTTCTAAATTATTAACTTGTTTCTTTATGTTATTAGAAACATTGGGAATGGCCATTAATTGTTTGCATAGATTTATTTTACGGCGTGATCTAAAACCTTCAATAATTAATTTCTGTATGTTTGTTACCATAGGATCCAAATTAAGGCAATATAAATGAGGATTTTTTGTTAAAATCTTGTTCCTAAGTTTTATCCAATCACTAGAAGCAACAAAAAAAAATTCATCTGAGTCATTATTATCTGGCATTGTTTGTTTAGGAATATCAATTCCTTCAAAATGGCTGTACATATGATGGTCCATCAACTCATTTTTTGTGTCATAATACTAAAAGTATAGAAGTAACTTGGTTAAATATGAGAAATATGTTATTTATTTTTAGATTAATTAATTAGTATATAATTAAGGAGCAACCTGTGAACAATTTGAAATAGAGCATCTGTAAGGATGAAAATTATGCATATGGGCATTAAAACGATCTTAATAATATATTTAGTAGTTATAATAATAAAATACAACATCCATATGGTATAGAAAATCATTTTATAAGTACCGTTTCGAGGAAAAACTTTGTTACACTTGTTACATTTAAGTGTTGCCTCCTCAGTACAGCTTCGATCTTTAAATTTACATAAAAAAATAATGTTATAACCATATAGTCTTTTGATAGTTACCAAGTGGATCTGGTCTTTTAAGTCCACCGTATTTTTTCCAATGTATCCAACAATCAGAACAAAGATAATATTTGGTTGATTTATTGACTGAGATACCACTAGGTAGCCATGGAAACCAACGATCAGATTTTGTGACTAAAAATAAACATAATCACAATTATTTTGATGTAAAATTATAATAAATAACCTTTACAACTAACACATTGAGCATGATGTATAATTCTTGTGGATTCTTGTGATAAATTGAGTAATTTTTGATGTGGTATTGAGTTTGCAAATGCACTTGAAGTATAAATGCTTAAAATATAATTCATTAATAATTATTTTAAAGCAGATTAAATACGCATAAAAACAAAGTAAGCTTTATTTATAATCGCTAAAATTATTTTATTTGATAGATTTAGGATATTCTATGCTATGAATGGCTTTTAAATATACTTTTATGTGATAATAGTTAGTAGAATAAAAAATAAATAGAATAATATTTGATTTAAAAAAACTATAATTTTATGAATAGCATTTAAATATATAGATTTATTAATATGAACAGAAAACTATTGTTTTCTAACCAAAAATCATAAAGTAATAGACATATTTTAAAATAACAAACAAGAATACCAGTTTATATTTGATATCTTTATTTGATTAGCTTAATTTATAGTATAAAATAATGATGCAGTGAGATATGGTTGTTTATTATTAACAAAAAATCTATTGATTATCTAAATAGACTACATAAATGGCTTATATAAATTACAACGCTATAATCTATAAGTTATCTCTAATACCTAACAGTGTGTTATATTAATTGTATGTATTTTTAATCAACATAAAATTATAATTCAGCTTTCTTATGTCTATAAAAATAATTAATGTTTTTTTACCTTGTTGAAACGAAAATGCTTAAAATTTTAGCTTCCTGCTTTCTTTTCTAAAGTGTAATCATTATAATTATTTTAATATAGATAATTTTTAATAGAATAGATAAATATATACTTGATTATCGTAAGCAGTAGTAGTTTTCCATAGATAATAGAATTCAATTAATTCAGGAATGGATTTCCATGGTAACTACTCATATTGTAACAAAATATTAATGTTTAAATGGTTACATATTTTTTTTGAAGAAGATTAAAATCTTTATGACAAGATATGATATTTTTTTGAAAGAGTTCGATATCACCTAGTTATAATGGATGGAATGGGATAAAATAAGTTTAGAAAAATATTACAAAGACAAATAAGCACATACTTTCACACCATGAATCTAGTGTGTCATGAACAATTGTGTAGTTTCCATTTTTGACATTAGAAACAAGTTTTTGAACAGTATCTTGCACATTATAGTTGTTTGTGTGTAATAGATTAAGTGAAAATTCCTACAATAAAAATGTATCATACAGATGAGATGATGGTAAAAAGTGCTAATGTATAGAAATAACATACAACGGCAGAATCTCGTGATGCAATATTAGCAATTTGACGAATGTCACCATATTTGCAGGAATAGGCGGGATCAATTAATCTTCCAACAATACAGATAGATCTAAAAAGTAAACAACCTTGGTAAATTTACTATTAAGATAATATAATTAAATATTAAAACACTAGAAATTTTGAAATAGTAACATTATAAAAATTAAAAAAAATCCACCGATATAACATGAGAATATTTTAAATTAAAAAAAGAAAGTAATTAATTCATTATATATAATCAACCTCACTAATTTTGAATATTTTTTAAAACATTCTTCATTAGCATTAGTACTAAATTTGTTACAATCCCACATTAGAGTACCAGCGCTCATATGAGAGGTAATATTCATATCTACACACCAATAGTATTATAACCTACTACAAAAAAAATCGACAAAGTTAAAAAAGTTACAATTAGGATCAATGTTTGGAATAATTGCTTGATTCATAGGGCCGATATTAATTTCATTACCTTCTACACTAACGTTACGTGTATCAGGCTCAAAAATAGTAGAAAAATAAAAAACATCCTAAAATTGAAATATTTTTTTTGTAAGGTATAATAAAAATAAACGTATTAAAATAATCAATAAAAATTACAGGTTTTGATAAATAGCTGAATGCATTTTCCAATGGGCAATATCGACTCATATGACATTTACCACTAATTGAAGAATTTGTAGTTAATATTAACAATAAAAATTCAAATATAATACTAACCGCAACATATTAGGTGATATTTTTCTATCAGAATGGTCATCATCTCCACGCGTTGTTATTAATTCCCTCAAACGTATATTGTGAATTTCTTCTCGAGAATATGAACATTCCGGATGATTCCACTCATATGAGTGTTCATTACCGGGTAGATAGGCTAAAAATTGTAATAATAATCAAATTTAATAATATAAGGATTGTTCATATTTAATAAAAATTAATATACCAGTGTGTCGATCAACACGCTGTAAATTTGATTGTGTCATATCTCTTCGCCGATTATAGCACACTGTTCTTAGATAAACTTTTCCTTTTTCTTCGTTAATATGTGTAATTTTTCCAATAGAATATGGTTGAAATGGATTTTCTTCTATGTAAACAAAATCTTTACAAGAATTATTAAAATGATGTACATTTACAGTATTATTTTAAATACCTCCTATACGATAATTATCTCTTTTTGAAATGTCTATTTTTTGCATTGAATACCAAAATAATATTTAGATTACGCTTTTTAATGTTAAACCTATCTAGTGATTAATATTTCGTAGGTATCTGAAAAAGGATGCGCGGGCATCAGCTTGGTTTAATTTTTATGATTACTTTTTGAATACAAAAATTGTAAATGAGCCATTTAATAAGTTATATTGGATGACAAAAACTGCTATAATATAATATAAATAAACCCATTTTATTAGATAAAAATGATGGAAGGTTTACCTTTTAGTTGTAGTTGAATGATTCCAAAAATAACCATATATCAAATGAACTTTATACACAACAATACTTGCTATACAAATACAAGTGTATAATCAAATAGTTTTTTAATCATTAAAATAAATGATATAATATTTGACAGACATTCACATCACAGTTAAAAAAGCAGAGATCTCATCATAATATTATTTCCTATATGCTGACATCTAAGAAACGACATGGTATACAAGAGTTATTTTGATAATTAATTAAACTTGAACCTACATGATACAAATTTTGACTATAATTAACTCTAATTAAGTATAAGATGGTATTTTAATACTTTCTTTAAAACAGATAGTTATACATCAACTATCCTGCAGCTCATGAAACCTAATTTTTGGGTTTACGCGCATCAAATAACAATACAATACAATACCCATCACAGAACATTAATTTATCATAGAAATACAGAAAAAATGAAGCGTATTAATAAAAATTATATAAACTTAAATATATTACTGGGATAGTTAAATGATATATATATATAATAGTAGTAATAGATGAAGCGAACGACGATGATATTTTGCATGAAAGCATGCGTTAAGCGCAATTATTGATAAAAGTGATTTATTAAATATGAATATTTATAGAAAAAGAAACTAGATATTTAATGGTAAATTCCATGTGTGCTCCATGTAATATAGAACCTAATATAACATATTGGGTTCAAATTTGGAGAGGTTAAAGCTCGTCAAAAATGTCATCATCATCTTGATCTCGCTTCGATTTAAAGCTTTTTTTATCTTTTTTTGATTTTTTCTTGTATTTTGATTCTTTATGTTTTTTACTTTTCTTTTTCTTGTCCTTTTTTGAATGTTTAAACATTTCTTCATTGTCATTATCTTTATCTTCATCTAGATCATTATCTTGAATATTTTCGGAACGAGAATTGTTTGCTTTAATTTCTTGAATGTTATCATTATCCTTAGATTTTTGCTTAGTATTGTGATCATTTGTTTTTACACCTTTATAATCATCATATTTCATGTAACGGTACTTGGATCGTTTGGAATGGATTTCTTTACAGTGTAATTAGACAAAATGGTAACTTTTACATATAATATTACTATCACAAGAGCGATTATTGACAGTATAACCATTAGCACAGCTAAGGCAGTCTTTATTTGAGTCACCAATACAACCATTACACGATTTATCACATTCTATAATAATAAATATCTTGTTAATAGCATGAAAATTTACAATGAGACAATGAAGAAGTTATTTATACTTCTGCATTCAAAGTTTGTTTTAAGACTCACACAAAATTCATCATTAGTGCAATTGACAGCTGTTTTATTAGCACAATAGTCAATTTCTATGAAAACAAACAATATTAATGTAAAAAATCCCATAAACATTTACTTTTACATCCCTTTTCACCGACTGGCTCATAGCCGTCACTACACTCATTATCAATACAAGCACTTTCTGAAAAATCAGTACAACCATTCTTACAGGCTACATGGCAAGGATGGCACTCTCCATTCGATGCTAAGTAGTGATGATTGTCACATTGGTCACATTTTTCTCCTATATAGCCAACATGACAATTGCACGATCCATCACCAGTTCTAGTATTTTCTCCCTAATTCAAATATAATGAATGAGTTTGATTAATTTTAAAAATCACATCGCAAAATCCTCGTCCTCCACATACTTTACCATCAGGATTAATGTATTTACATGTATCACAATTGGGACCGTATTGCATAGCATTACAACAAACTAAAAAAATAATTAATATCATGTATAAAATTAATTTTTAAATAAATGTGTTGATATATTATATATGTAGTTATGGAATAGGAATAACATTCTATCAAATAATTTAAAAAGTATTTCATTTACTTGAAACATTCATCAATATCAATGCAATTATCATTTTAATGTATAAAATGGTTCAAAAAATATTATAATTTTTTTAAATACCTATAAAGTTATTATTTTATAGCAACCAATCCTTTTAATATTTAAAATATAGATTAAATAAGATGTTGTTTAAATAAGAATCATATTATTATAGGTAAAATTTTAATGATAAAGTGTTCTCTTATTTTTTAAAAATAAAATAAAAGATGAAAAAATATGTATAATATAGTAACTATTATATTATAGAATAGTTTGAATTACTTTTAAGTTTATTGACAAATAAATCGTCATATATGGAAGAGGTAGTGTTAGTACTATATATCAGTCATATTTATGTGTAATAAAAATGATTAATAATTAAATTACTGATTAAGAAACCATTCATACATATCTTTTTCATATTTTTGATAAAGATCGTGACAATTTGTCTAACAAATCCATTAGAACATATTAAAAACTTGATAATAATGTAGGCGATTATGCCACTAACTAACATACAGGATTAGGAATTCTATCACATGAGCCATCAAAAACTTCAATAAATCGGACTTCACTTAACAATTAGATATGAATATCAATTAACCATACTATTATTACTACCTGACATCATAAGATGGAAGATTTTTATTGATCCAGTCAGGATTTCCTCCTTCATAAGATTTATTTGCAGTCTCAATTAGACGCTAACAAAATAATAAATAAAATAAAACATATAACATAGTGTAAAATATTCTTTACTTGCATAATATGATCTGATAGATCACGTAATTTTGTACAAGTCAAGCTAGAGTATCTTTGAGAATCCTCATCAACCTTGTTATCACTCGTGATACATCGTCCAGTAAAAATTAGTAAACACAATAAGAACAATTTGATATAAAATTTTCTACTATCAATCATCCACATTGTTTTCTTAACTAAAATAAATAGCAACAACTACACTAGTTAGATAATCCTATCGAGTTTCGGATTACCTGCAATAGAGTGGCGTACGTGTCACTATTTATACAACGAATAAATTGTTTTTTTTTCAACAATTGGTTTGTTAACCGATTTATAAAATAGAGAATTTACAGAAAAAATGATACAAGTAAACAAAAAACATTTATTTTAATAAAAATTCTATAAAGAATGGTATTAGTTGAAAATGACCGAAATTGAAATGAGTCGTAAAAAGTCGTCATAAAATTATTGTTACTCCTTGCGTGTATATAGATGTTGTTTTTTTTAATCTCAATTATATATTCATTAGATATATAATAATAATAAAATATTTCTAATGTTCATGGTATTATAAAATATTGTAAATATATAATTAATTATTTAGTAATTGAATGGAGTGATTTCAATCAAAAATTTAACTTTGTATATTATTAAATTATTTTAAATATTATTATTTTAAATTAAAATATTTGTCAATATATAACGATATTATAAAAAAAACTTTATTTATATTAAAAAAAGATTGGTTAATTTGCTATATTATTATTATTATATAATGTATATATAGAACTAAAAAAACTGGTTGTATTGCAGATTATCATATTCATATTTTTAACTTGATAAACTTAAATTTTTTTCAATATCATAATATTTCAAATTATGCGCATGCCATGTAGTATATATCGCTGTTTCCATAGAGATTAGTCAACAATCATAATTGTCAAATTTGTCACTCATAGAATAGAGTAAATTAAATAAGCAGTATGATTTGAAGAATAAATATGTATGTGTTTGATAATGAGAAAGGTATTTTTAAAAGAAATAATTATGGTTATATATTATTAGCAAAAAAAATGGATTATCAAATTATTGTTCAAGTTAACATTGAGTAAATTATTTAAAATTAGTCAAAAAGTTAGAAAATTTTTTTAAAATATCTATTATGATTAGAAATATTACATAAATAGTAGTGTACTTAAAAAATAAACCTCAATTAATTTAAACACAGCAATTATATCACTGGAGTAAATTTATCATAATTTTTATCTATAATAAAAATATCGCTTTTTAATATTTTATATGAATGAGTGATTATGTCCATTTTATAGAGGTATATACATAATTTATTTAATAAAAAATGCTAAAATTCATTAAAATTTAATATTTTAAGAATATTTTCTGATTATTGTTTTATTTTAAATGTTATTTATTTATTTGTTGATAGATACAGTTGTTAATTTTTACACTTGGTTACAAAAGATAGAAATAAGACTTCTCAAAGCATATTTTTTGAGTGAAAGACAATGAATTGTTTTGGTGATCATGTGATCCTTATTTTATAATAAAGAAATAATTGAAAAAGTTTTAGAATATTTAATTTAGAGATTTTTAAAGATTTTAATTATATTTATCTAATCTAAATAAGAATTATGTGTTGATGGTTATATGTAATAGGTAGAGTTTACTAATTTATTATTAACTAGTAATAATTACTATTTTAATAAAAAATAATACCACTTAGATGTTTATATAATGAAAAAATAGCTCAAAATATTTTTTATTCTATTCAGGTAAATATATTCAAATAGAATGCTACATATTGATGATAATGATGATTGAAATATAATAAATCAGTTAAATATGTTACGATGAATTTGTTTAATATTTATTATATAAAAAATAAATATTAATAATTTTTTGGTATAAATACTTAAAAATATAACTATATTAATATAGATAATGATTATTATATTTAATAATTTATCTAGTATATGTTAATTTATTATTTTTAACAACAACTATAAAATAGTTAATAATTTATATATTTAGACATGAAATATTAAGAAAAATTTAGATTTTACATTAAATTCATATATTTTTATAGATTATTATTATCGTATAGAATTCATTAAGCGTTAAATAAGACCAATGATATTATTATCAATGGTTTACAGTTGTTAATACTAATGATGAATAGAGGATTAAAATTATACAGAATCATGTTAAAATTAATACACTAAAAGGTATGGAATACTATTATTATTGAATAGAATAATCCTAATGGATTGTTTTTTTTAACATTTAAAAATAGACCATAAATTAAAAATCAATCTTATTTAATGAAACATTTCATATCAATAGTAGTTAGTTATGGAAGGATTGATGGTGAAACATTTATAGCAATTAAAATGCTTTATATATCTATAAATGTGTTAATATGATCAAATGAACCTAATAAGCTTTAAAAATTGTATATTATAGTAATATTTGAAGTATTAGTAGTTAACAACATAGAAAGAATTTTTATAAATAGGCCCAATTAATCACGAAAACAAAAGCAGATTTCTATTAAATCACAATAAATTGTTATAAACAATTTAAATGACAACTAATGAAGAAAATACTTCTAAACTATCCATTATAAAGATATTTAATGGTGATAATTTAGAAACCCTACAAAACTTAACAAAAAGTAGCTCAAGTGCAATAGGTGATTCAACACGATCTATACCAAACCCATATGTTGAAATAACAGTAGATGATGCAGATGTTATTGGGATAACTAATGTTATTAACAATTCATCATTTCCATTATGGAATGAAGAATTTATAGTAGATTTAACAACAGCAAAAACTATTCAATTAAGAGTATACAGTAATAAAGTATTAATAGGTTCAGCAAATATTCAACTTAGTAGCAAAATTTATGGTAGTGTTAACAAGGTTATTTATAGTTTTTATTAAGCAATCTATTATTAATATTAAATTTTAGGCCATTTTAGATACATTTGGTGCTATATTTTATACAATCAGTGAATGTAACAATAGTAAATACATGATTAAACTCTAATATTACATGCTAAATTATTTTGATGTTTATTACATTTTTATATAGACCATTCAAAATCTAAAATTAAGAAAAATTTGCATCAAATCACTTCATTAGGGTCTAATTTGAAAGAAATCGCGAGGCCTATGCGTAGAAAAGTTGTTCAACGTAAAATTCGTGTTAAAAATGAACACAAATTTCTTTCTTCATATTTTAAACAGCCTACATTTTGTTCCTGTTGTCGTGATTTTATATGGTAAATTATTTTGAATGATATTTTACAATCATATAATAATTGATTATTTTACTATTACTTTAGGGGGGTATTTACAAGACAAGGTTATCAATGTCGAGGTAATCATATTATATTTTAAATATACCCAATTTAATTTTAGAATGTAAAACATCTATTCATAAAAAATGTTTTGATTTGGTTGAGACATATTGTCGTAAAAAATTGGATGAAGTAAGTAGCTAATATTAAATTGTGTTATTTAAATATGAATTAGTTATACTTACTTTTAATATAAAATTAACTTATCGATTAAATTGGTAAAATTTTATAGTTTAAAAACTTTATATACTCTATAAATTAGGTATATTATTAAAAATACATTATTAAAGTTGTGATAACTATATAATTCTATGTCTAATAATGAGCTATAGAATTTGTTACTACCAATTCTCAATGATAAAAATAATTATTAGATTTTAATTTGCTTTAATAAAATTAATGAATAATAATGAATATGTTAATTTTTTTTTATATATTAATAGCTTAAATGATAGATTAGATATTGATCCATAAATTTCAAATTCATTTCAAATTATCATACTTTATATACAATACTTTTTATCCATTAATTAGATAAATTTCATTTTTACTATCATTAATTGTAATAATGGTTTGGTGTTATGCATATAATTCAATTGTAAAATGATATTTATCTAAGTTTGACTGTTTTTAGCCAATTTTTTTTCATATTATGTAATTATATATATGTACTTTTTTAATAATAGGAGCTACAAAATGAAATGTTTGACCTACCCGTACATATTTTTAAAGTGAAAACTTATAAAAAACCCACATTTTGTCATCATTGTGGTTCAATGATATACGGTCTTGTAAAACAAGGAGTAAGATGTATTGGTATAAAAACTCAAATCTTTAATTTCCCATCTAAATACTCCATATTTAATAGTATGCAATATAAATGTCCATAAAAAATGTGAAGTGAATGTTTTTAAATATTGCAACAAACATTTGGCCCATTCTGATAAGGTTTCAATTAGTTCTCAGTCATCTGTAGTTTTTATATATATTTATACTAAATAATAGTATTTATTGCATAAAAATAACATTTTATAGATTCAAATTTCTAAATATAAAACAATTTCCTCTATTGAGATTGGTAGTCCTGGAGATTCGAAAGAAGAGAATGAAGTAAAAAATGAACATAGTTTAATTTCTTCTATGGATAGTATTTCAATAGTATTTATATAATGAAATAACTAATATATAACATTATAACATAAAAATTTTATTTAGAAAAAAAAAGATTCTGAATACATTATTAAAGCTAAAATGGCGGCTAAAATATCTATAGATAAATTCAATTTATTAAAATGTGTTGGTCAAGGTAGCTATGGAAAGGTAGTACTAATTAAAATAAAATATTATATATATAAATTTAAAAAATTTACCCATAGATTATTCTTGGTGAACATAAAAAAACTAAAAAAATATATGCGATTAAGTCAATAAAAAAATATAAACATTTAATTGAAGACGAAAATGAAGCATTTTACACTGAAAAGAATACTATGCTACTACACAGAATATGCCCTCTTATAGTCACTTTATATAGTTGTTTCCAAACAACAGTATTATTATATATGATAAAAAAATATTCATAATATACTAATATAGGATAGGATTTTTTTTGTGATGGAATTTTTAGCGGGAGGTGATCTCATGCATCATATTCAAATAAAACAACATTTTCGAGAAGATGAAGCCTTGTAATATAGATAATCATATTAAAAATTAAAATTTAATGTAATTCCAATTTTTATATAGAGTAATATTAGCAGAAATAGCATCAGCAATTAATTTTTTACATGATCATGATATTATATACAGGTAGATTGATAATCTTTAGTTTTTTCTAAAAAATAAACAAATTATTTATTTTTATATATACTTTATAGAGATGTTAAGCTAGACAATATATTACTTGATATTGAAGGACATATTCGTTTGGTGGACTTTGGAATTGTTAGAAAAGATATACTTAAAGGTGAATCTACAACTACCTTTTGCGGTACACCTGATTACATTGCTCCAGAAGTAAAATTATTATTTTGATTACAATAATATACCACATAATTGTGTTATATAATACTAATAAATATATAATAAAAATAATAGATGATACTATTACAACCATATAGTTTTACAGTTGATTGGTGGGCTTTTGGAGTACTCTCTTATGAAATGCTAACTGGAATGGTATGTAAAGTTATAAAATAACTTAGATGGTTATGCTATTATAGGCACCATTTGAAGGAAATACAGAAGAAGAACTATTTGATAATATTCTTGAGGCAGAAGTTTATATGCCATCCACATTATCTCAAGATGCTAGATCTCTTATAAATGAGGTAGAAAATTTATAATTTTGATATATAGAAAATAATTTTTTAAGTTGATTATATGCTTCTATTGTAATTTTTTAATAGTTAATGGAAGCTTGCCCATCAAAAAGGTTAGGCTGTATATCTGGAGAATATTTTGATGGCATTAAAAATCATAGATTCTTTGAAGATATTGATTTTTATAAAGCTCTTAAAAAACAATTATCCCCTGTTTTTATACCAATTGTGGTAAGAATTCATTAAATTGGCTTACTAAATTTAATAATTATCTTTTTTAAAACTTAGAAAGATGCAAGAAATGCTGAAAACTTTGATGAAGAATTTAGCTCTCAAAATGTTAAGCTAACATTAAAAAAAAATAGTACATTTAAAATTGCAAGACACCATTTTAAAGATTTTATGTATGTTTCTGATGAATTTTTGTGACCTCTATCACTGAATACATTTCAAAAAATTTTAATGTTTACTTAAAATATAGTGAGAATTATTGTAGCTACCTTTTCACTATTTATAGTACAATCTGTTATTTTTTAAAATAATATTCTCATGAATATCATTAAAAATTATAAAAATGACATAATATTCAAAAATTCCTGTTTAAACTTACAAAATAATTATAAATAATGTAGAATAATTGATAATACCATAA